>MU865605.1:0-16538 GCA_033297215.1 Podospora fimiseda | reverse complement strand
CTCAGTAGTAGCTCTTTGTTAGAACAACCTGTTGTTGACAGTGAACCCCTTGTCTGAGACGCTTGCCACAACCTTCGATTATCCTGTCAAGCTACTCTTTGGCATACTGCCTTGCAGTCTGTATCCGAACTCGGTGCAGGTTGTAACACGTACCTCACAAGTAGTTCTCGATGCTCCTACGTATGTGTCAAAGCAATGTTGGCCAGCAGTTTCTCTAGCATAATATATCAACTAAAGGAGGACGAAGCCTGTAATTACCATACCAAGAGATCTACAAGTATATAAGTTATTGTCATGGCGCGCACTGGCCATGTCCTGGTTTTCTGAGTCCAGCTGTCGCCAGCTGGATCTCACTAGACCCACCTGGTGCAAGTGGCCAAAGCTCCCGACCCTCAAGAGGCTGCAAGCTGCGCGAGGAATTCTGTTCTTTTCCTCTTTCTTTCTGTAGCTTTAGATTCACAAAACCAATCGAATTAGTCTTGAAGCCTTGTTTCTTGCAATTTCCAGATTGAGCCGTGACAATAGCCTGAGCATGGCCCGAAGGGCCTCGCTCAAGAAAGACAATCAGATCCTTCTTTTCTTACTCTCGCTCGTCCCTGAACATGCTCCTTGGCACTCCCCCATGCTCCACAGTTTGCGATTGCGGCCCGCTGAGAGACGGCAAGGACCACAAATCGTTGCGAAGAGAATTCTTGTACGACAAACAATATCAATAATAAAACCTACGAACGGAAACATGCACCAGGGTGCCAGCAGTGTGACTATGCCAGACCCTCTGTCGACCGCGTTAAGGAGCTCATTGATGGCGGTAATGTGCCTGTTATCACAGTTGTCGAAAATATTGGACAGGACGGCATTCCTGTAGTCACCCTCGAGGCGCACAAGTCGTCTGAGAAGCCATATTTTGCGATTTCGCACGTCTGGGCCGACGGGTTGGGAAGTTCGACCGAGAAGGGTCTGCCGGTCTGTCAACTGCGCAAGCTTTCGGCACGGGTACGAAAATGCCAGACAGAGATGGACGCTTTCTGGACTGACGCACTCTGTATTCCAGAGTCGGACCGCGAGACTCGCAAAAGGGCAATCACAATGATGGCGAAGACGTATCAAGAAGCTTAAGCTGTGCTGGTTCTCGACTCCGACCTCCAAATGTGCCACTGGATACCTATGGATGGGCTCGACGCTGGTCGCCAAATTGGAAAGTCTCCGGAGCGACTCGGCGTAGCCATGTTGCGTATTTGGACCTCGGGGTGGATGCTACGTCTCTGGACACTCCAGGAAGCAGTGCTGGCCAGGAAAATCTACTTTGCGTTTGCCGACGAACAGGTCGACATGGATGAAATCCTTGTACCCCTCACCGACAATATGTTCAGACAAACTCACCTCCACGATCTTCGTGTGGAGTTGGCATAGCTTATTAAGCGGACTAAATATGATTTCGGACGTTGGCTTAGCCTTGTTTGTCTTCAGTTACTATGGAGGAGCACCTCAAGGTCCTCGGCAGAGACTTTGGATATTGCAAGTCTTTTGGGCGTTGATGTGTCGGTTTTGGTAGGACGTGAACTGCGATACGAGGACCGCATGATGAAGTTGCTCAAGGAGATTGGAACGATACAAAAAAAATCTGCTATTCCTGAATGGTAAGAAGATGGAAAGGCCTGGTTTTCGCTGGGCCCCGGTATCTCTCATGGCCGCGCACGGCGCGAGTTTTATTGGGCCCGCTATAACGGCTTTTGAGGAACCGGCTCTTGTCACCGAGATTGGTCTTGAGGCTACTTATCTCTTTCTTCAGTTCCCTTATGTCATAGTTGGGGTGGCCCCGGACATGTTACACTGGAGGGTCAGATTTCAGGACACAGTTTACGAGATGACAGTGATACCTGGCTGGCAGGGCCCGGAAGAGTACGAGTGTAATATGCTTTTATTACGCCACTCGATTGATCATGGGAATGAGCATCTATGTGTTGTTGTGAAGATAAAGGGTCATATTAATACAAAGGCAGACGAGGAGTATATGGTGTCCTGTGAATACAAGGGCGTGGTAGCGATTCGTGCGTTTGCCGAAAATGATACTTTAGAAAGTCAGGAGCCGGCTTTGGACGGTTCGGCTGGCACGTTAAAGGCCCTTGTAACCTAGAAAATCTGGAGAGAAGTAGCTAGATAAATACTTTTACATGTAGGTATCGACCATAGTAAAAAAACTTTCAAGCCTATGACTCCCCGCCCCTCTTCCTTCGCTAGCTCATTAGACTTGAATCATCTGTCAGCCTTCTATTTTCCCCGCTTGCATAATCTCTTCCTTGGCCAATATCTCGTAGTCCACCCACTTCTTTTTCTCGTCTTCCCTTAGATCTCCCGGAAAGAATATATGCAGCAAGCTCTTACCAGCCAGTGGATATTTATTCTCGACACTGTATAGAGTCTGCATTACCTTGGCTTCAACAAAAGCTTCAACAAAATCCAAGGGCATGCATGCCAAAGTCTTCTGGGGAGCGGGTGGCTCCAGCCGCGGAAATCTTCTGGCAGATGCCAATGGCACCGATAGCAACGAGAAACCATGTGGTGGTCTGAATGCCGGATGCAGTGATCAGAAGGACTACCCACAAAACAGCCAGCATGATGGTGGGCAGTTGCAAGGTCTTCAGTATCCAGGCCCTTTCCATCACCGATAATCATGATGGCATGCTGGCTGCCATTACCACGCGTGAGAATGACCGTCTTTGGAGTCTTGAGTCTGCACGCCCACTTTTTTGCCCTCTATTGGGGTAGCGAGCCCGACAGGAAGCACAGGATGATCCCCCCCGTTGTAATCATAAGAATGCTCCAGTTCCCAAACAAGCCGTACGGGATGGCTGCGACGCCCAGCTGAACAATCGAGGTGATGAAGCCAGTCCAAAATGGCCAGTCGTTTCCAGGATGGCCCGGTCGTGCCTCCCTGGCTCTATAAACGGAAACGCACAACCCAACTCTGCCAGGGCGCGGGGGAGGAGGTGCCGAGAGCTCTGCGGCCTTGTGCTTTTCTTGTTCCCACCGCATGTCTATAATTTCTCCAACAGATTTCCTGGCATCCTCATGCATCCACTTTTCAAAATCACGCACGATGCGACCAATAATCCAGCTGCTGTTGTCACGGACGTAGCCACTCTTGCTATTAATCACCTCGCACACACTGTCTGGCGGGGGCATGAGCTTGTTTTTTCCGACTGCATGAACGGCGAGAGCCCGAGACACAATATCAGCGCCAAGTATAAGCAGCACCGAGAACACGTCGGATGGCCGAGTCCATTGCTCGCCGAATTCGATCTGAGGAACCCCTGTATCAAACTTGCGTGGCACGAGATACGGTAAAGTCGGCATGGCTGGGGCCATTTGGCTTAAGGACAATACAGGTAGTATACGGAAAGATTCAGGTAGGAATGTTTTGCAGAAGAAAGGTTGATGTTATTGTGTTTTCAGATTGAGGGATTTGGGCACATTCTTGGAATCGGGCATTGCCTGGCGATTGAGGGTGCCTTCGTGGCGCAATGCTATTCGTTCAGACACTCTCGTCACAGCACACTACTTGATGAGCCAAGTAGGGAATCATTCGCTTGGAATATTTCATTATATAAAAAGTCAATATCAGTGTACTTGTATTTTTTTATTCCATCCCATAAATTCCGTTTCTAGCAGCCGTTTTAGATACGCTAGTCAGGTACTTATTAAACGCCGTGGAGTCAAATACAAGTTCAAAGCTGCAAATCCCGTGATAGTATCTCCTTTCATACACGTAAGTACTTAGGCTGGGAGTGCAGCAACAGGAAACAGGACCAAGTAGCACAATTTAGGCATGACATCGAATACATTTTCTGATTTCAAGTATATAGTCCCCGCTGTCTCTTTATAGCATGACAACCGTATGACAGCACGTTACTAGTATGAAAACTTAGCAGAGAATAGAATTAAAAGCGTCATACGAGCTCCAGAAACTACTCGGATTTCCTCACTGAGACCAAAAACCAAACAGTGAACAATGCTGAGATCAATCTCAGGGTTTAGACTTCAGTCAATCAGACCTGGACTCGCAAGACTTGAGCAATTCCCCCCCAGCTTACCACCCACCGACATCTTCAAATTGCCCAAGTTGCCATGGTGATCGTGCTACCCGTGATGCTCTGATAATCACTCGGACTTGTAAAACGCCGTTCCGGAAGGGCGTCAACAAATAATGGTGAGTTTCGTCTCCGACCCTCGTCTCTGTATTCCTCAAGATCTCTTTCATCACCGCTTCTATCCGTTTCTTCAAGCACACCTTCTAAACCCTGACTGCGCCTATTACTCAGTCTTTGTGAGAGATCAGGGGTCATGTCTTCAGTGATCTCACTCATCTCGTCAGAGCGAGGTGAAACTTGTGTGAGCATACTCAGCTTCTCCCGCTGCTGATCAAATTCATGATTTACGTAACGTTTCCCAATTCCATCACCGGGATACTCAAACTGGTACTTCTCGGGGTGCCTGCGCCTAGGTTCTCCCCTTGCCTTATTGGCCAAACGACTGTCCTCATACTCAGTGTAGTCCCCGCTCCACCACTTCCGCTCCGCAGGGCGAAGATCACCTGGAAAATACTCTCTGAGAAGGGGATTGCCACGGTGATATGTCGAGTGGAAATCCATCAGGCCGTCCATGACTTTGCTAGCAACAAGTTGATCGACCCGTTCCAAAGGTATATTCCGCTCTTCAGGTGACAGCTCCTTCGCAGCAAGCCAAGCGTTTTGAAACATTCCTAGTCCTCCAACTGCCAACAGACACCAGGAGGCCGGAAACGATTTTGGTGCCGAAATAATGATGAGAAGCATGAGCCACAAGACGACTAAAATGCTGGATGAAATTTGCGTGATAATGAAGCCCCACGGGAAGGAACGAAATGGCCATCCAGATTTGCGTTTGGAGAGTAAGGCTGATTGAAATTTCTCCCAGGGGCGAGTATTACGTGGAGTCTGTGATGTGGCAAGAGACTCCAGGTCTATACATTTCCCGTCTCCTATGATCACGAATATGTCTCTGGAGCCGTTACCCGCCGTCAACGCCCAGATTGACTTTGAATTTTGCCTTGTTGGGAGTTTTTCGGCCCTCCACTGCGGCAGAATCCCTGCCCCTTGCACGAGGACGGTGCCCACAGCGGTGATGAACAGGACGCTCCAATCTCGGTGGTAAAGATATGGCACAGCGGCAATGATGAATTGTATCGCCGTTACTGCAAGTCCAACAAGATGTAAATAGGTCCACCGAAATTCGGTTTTCCCCCTGTGAGTCCAGCGTGCCCTGAAAACGGTGATCCTGAGGGAGAAGTTGTTTGGGCCCAGTTCATCCTGGGTTTTTCGCGTCACTTGGGCCTCTAGATCGCGGAGCAGACGACCAATGACAAAGTTTTTGCTCTCGCGCATGTAACCCGAGTCAAGATTGAAGACCTTGCATGGGTAATCAGGCGGCGGGAGGAGTCTTCCATCTCCGAGAATGTTGACGAGGGCTTGAAATTGGTAGGCGACGCATCCAAATGAGAAGCATACGGGAACGTAAAATTTCCCGGCACCTTGGGCGAAGGCTTTCTGGATGACATCGATGGCGATGATGAGAAGGACAGTAGATATGTCGACAGGATTGTGCCACTGTTCAGCAAAGACCTGACCGGTAGGAGGATTTAAGTCTTGATTTCTCTTCCACAACACTGTGGTGTTGAGAATGGACAAAATTGGCGTCATGGCTTGAAAGGGTTGAAAGAGATTGGGGATCCGAGCCCACAGACTCTGGGAACCGGAGCGCAGTGCGCACACAAAATGCGGCATTGCGGCTGGATTGAATATGCAATCTCTCCTGACCCTTGGCTTGGCATAGGGATGGCACAGGCAGGCTCAGTAAATACTCCAACTCCGATTGGTCTGAATCTTGATATGCACACAGCCGCCCGACACAAGTCTTACCTGCATACGCTAGTAATTGCCTCCATGTGACCTCCTGATCCGGGTGTATGGTGGTGGGGTGTGCGTAGGTAGCCAACAGTAATAAGCTGCACATGTGAGGCACAGAGGTACTACAGTGGGTGGGCTTTTTGCCCAGCCACAAAGGCAATAAATTCAGCAACAAACTCGGTAATTATACTTCAAGAATGCATTTTCAAAAACCTGTCTCGAATTTCCAAACTACCTATTAAAATTGTACATACAACTAACTACCTCACCCTCATCCTCTCCCCGAGGTACTTCTGCCCCAACGTGGAAGATTGCGCAACTTTCTTTTGATGTTAAAATTCTCCATCCGTCTCATAATGGATTGAAAGCCTGTCTCTGATCGAATGATTGGGGGTGTGCTTGGCAGGGCCTCCTGGCCGGCGTTCTCTTGGGGTGTCGTTTGACCAAGCTGATGTGTATTTGTGTGAGCCTCAAGGTCCTCGCCGCTTGGGCCTGCAGGGCCTGCAGGGCTTGCGCCCTCGGGATCTGCAATCGACTCCCTCTTCTCACTGATGTAACCATCCACACACCATTTTTGATGTTCGTTGACCGCCTCTGCTATCACCTGCCCATCAAATGCGTGATAAACGTCGAGAATCGAGGCATTGTGACTATCAGGAGCCCGAACCAATGAACTTGGGTAAACAGTTAGTCGAGACAACTTCAAACGACGAATTATTCTGCAATGGATGACGTCGCTTTTAGTCTTGGGGTCGTATATTTCTACAAGAATCCCAATCTCGCATGGGAAGTCAACTGGGCGGCTCCGGGAAAGGATGATGCCGAGTTTCAACCCTTTGGCGTTTTCGCGGTCGAGTTGACGCACCAACTTGTCAATGACTGAACGGTCTGCCTGCTCATCTGGAAAGTTGCGGGCTTGGTAGAGATCGTAAAGACCTAGACTGACCGAAAATTCAAATCCCGAACTCTCGTCCATCATTGACTCATCCTGACCATTCTCCAAGCGAGGTTGTGCCAGGATTTCACGACATCTTTCCCTTGTCACCCGTAGAACATATCCAGGATACTGGACAACAAGCCCTCTCCTGGAACTGTCCAATCTTGCCGGGCGCAACGGAAGTGTTGTTAGTGGGTATGGGTATGATTCATCCTTACTTGACATCCATGTCATGGGAGCCCATGCAAAGCCCTCCAGAGCAAGCCTTTCCCCCGGAAGGAATATCATTCCTGGATGGATCCCACCTTTTTCGTCGATCTTGTTCCAGAATGTCCGCATCAGCTCCATTCTGGTTTGCTTGCGCTTTGGGTCGTCTTCTCTAAGCTTCTCCCGTCGCCATTGCTGGCCTTTTTCGTAAGTCTCCTTGTCAAAGCTAATGTTTAACAAGCTTGCCAAAGCAAAGGTTTCCTTTTCCAGCTCGCCTACATCCTATGTGAGCAACAACAAGTTAGAACACCATGCGAGATATTGAACGTAAATAACAAACACGAGACAACGTACCCTATAGCGAGCGGAATTCCATGCACTCGCAATCAGCAAGGGCCAAGGCGTAGTATTGTCGCCGTGTCCCCCGTTACGTGCCTTTCTGACGTCCCCCATTAGGTTCTGAAAAACCTTTTCCCGCACCATGTCCGTCATGGAGATTTGTAGTCTGGCGGTGGCTTTCAAGTCCTTAAAGTCGGTGTTGTTGCTCTCTTCCAAATGAAATAAGTCATCTAGATCGCGGACTTCAAGGTTAGGGCCGCCCTGTAGAGCAATTGAGAGACTCCTGGTCACGAAGGCCTCCTGTAATGTCCATAGCCTCTTCATCCACCCACTTGAAAGAAGGTGAATGCCAATGGTGCGGGGCTTTGCGCCATTACTGCGCATCACATGTCTGTCAATAATTACTCCGTGTGTGGCTCTGTCATAGACGTCGAAAATGCTTTTGACACTTGCTCTCCTGAGTCCGGCCATCTCCTCTTCACCCACATCAATTTCATCGAAACGTGGCGGACTGAGCAGAGTGTCCAGCCAGAACAGGTTACCTTGCGTGCCTTCCTCTTTCTCCTCGCCCCATTTTAAAAGTTTCAAGAGGCTCTGGATGTACTTGATCTGGCAGGACCAGATCTTGGGGCCAGACCGGTTACCAAGTCCTTGAGACCAAACGTGACTGATTGTGGCAAACTGGACACCTTCTGACCACTGTTTAACCTGGAGAGTGGCCTCCTCGCCCTCGCCTGTGACTCTCAGGAGCGGAAAGCGCAAAATACTGTTTTCCTCGTCGATAGAATTTTTGAGCTCGTGGAGTGATTGCTTCAGGTCTTTTTGATCTGGTCCAACGCTTCGACATGATTTGTCTTTACAAGAAAGAGCATGCTGTGTTTCATACTCTTCGCTTGCATTATGAGCCTCGACGTAGTAACAACGATCCGGGCTGCACCTTTTCTCCCCACCTCCTTCGTGTACCATCCATGCGCTTTCTCGGCCATGTTCGGAGTTTTGCTTCAGGGTTTCCGCAACTGCAGCATATAGCAGGGTAGCGTTCTTACCTAGCTGGCCCTTGAGCACTGCTTGAAACCGTGGGCACCACTCGTTCTTCTCCATGCGCTCGCTCACCAGCACCGGACGACCCCAGCCCTCTTGGTCCATTTCCCAGTCTGCAATCTTGATGTTGCAGTGGTTCATGATCTGCGTCAAGGCCGCGCAGAGGGTCTCCCCAAGAATCATCAAGCAGAGCGAGCGCTGATGAAACTGTGGATCGGGATTTTGGAGTGCGAACTCAGGCAGACCGAGCCCGACCGAGCCCTCGGAGAGGTTTGTGGTGACAACGCGCTTGGCCAGGCTGAGCATCTGGATGGCCTGGATGCATCTAAGTTCGGCTTTTTCGGGATGATTTCTATAAAGCTTGGCCAAAGCATCCTGCCATGTCTTCAACGCTTTTGGTAAGTGTTTGGTGCTGAGTTGACGACGCCGCTTGTCATCTGCGTCCATCCAGAGTTCGCGGTAACTCAGAATGGGTACTCCGTCCTCATGTCTGACTACGCAGCGAATCAAACCGAAAAATAACCAAGCCTGAAGAAACTCGTCTGGTGTCATCGATCTCTTGCTTGAACCTGCTGCCAGCAGTGAAGAATTGGCCGAAGAGGAGTTTGGTAACCAGCAGCAATCTCCACGTGGCAGCTCGTTCTTGAGGTCTCCATACCGTACGATTTTGTATTGGTTGTCGATCACAATGCCGTGAGCTTTGGGAAACCCGATAAAATTACGATATTCGGGACCATGGCAGAGTAGCCATGAATGGTCTCGGTAATCAACGGCGTGCGGGTCCAAACTTGACCCACGCTCCAAGCATTCGTTAAGGGAATGAAAGTAGTCGACATCGTCGGTGCTAATGTTGACGAAGCTGTCTCGAAGGTGGTCCATAGTTCTGGCATGTAATGTAGGAATGCAGATATTTTTTCCGAGGTTTTTGTCGAGAGTCAATTCAAGAAGTTTGTGGAGATAGATGTGGCATCCATGTCTGCGTCACCATCCCACATGGCACTTCTATACACTCTCGCGCCATGATCAGCAAAAGGCGCTCCCCTGGAGCCTTTCCTTGCGTGAGTTCCGGAAAGGAGTCCCTAGCCGCCAGCCTGCTTTGCCGTGGCGGCCACTATCTCTCGGAATAGTTATCGTGCATCAATATTTGAATTCATGGTGGGGAGTGGGTGCAAAAATATCACAAACCAATCAAAATTATGGTGTGTTGCTCCGGAATGTTATTGGCGAAGAAATTGTGTGTCGCAGCTGAGGAAACGGCAAGAAATGCGTGGCTGTGGCAAAAGCAAGCTGCGCAAATGTTTACACTATGGTCACACTCCGGGCAAGCGCTTTAGGCAGAAATTCCATGCAACGAGGGGAGCCCAACCGGGAAAGGTTGAAACCTGTTGAGGCACTTTGGCTGAGTTGGCACGGGGCTCCGATGTCAGCCACCAAAGCACAGTTAACCCTCTTTTAAACGATTAATCGTTATATTACGGTTTGGCGATATCGTTAAATCCCACCAAAATCGACCGGACCAGCAATTTCTATCCTGAAACCCAGAATATCCTTATAGCTCTGATCGTTATAGAGAGGGTTGACTGTAACTTATTCTGTCGCTCGAATTAAACCAACTCTCCTCTTCCTTGTCCGATACAACGCTGAACCAGTGGTATCATCACATCCTACCTCGGTTCCCTTTTTGGTCATAGCGAAACACAAAGGGACCCTCAGTGAGACGTCAGCAACATGGAGAAAGATCTCTTCAACCTGAGGTGAGTAGCCAACATCTCAATATATCCATCCGCCTTGACCGAACTTCCCGGTTGTATAACTGACAGATAACCGAGAAGCATATTTTCAGTCTCATGCCTAATAACACCACACCAACGTCGGAGTGAATGGTTGGATGACATCGACACATGGATCCGTCAATCAAGCGAAACACGGAGCAAGGAATTGGGCGCCGTAATTAAGCATATTCCAATTGAACTCGACCTCCGCAGAGATGCAGCTAGATTGAATCCCGACCCCGAATACCAGTTAGCTCGGTCCAGCTTGGAACAATATCTCGAGATCGCCAGGTTGTCTCGACTGCAACAACTCCGGCTGAAGCTGGAAAAACATGTAAAGAAGCGCGAGTGCAAACGGAGACATGGCAGCACCACCTACTACGTATTTGTAGCCGAGGGTCTTGGAGCATGGCTGGTGCGACAAGTTCTCAGCGATGCAAAGTCATGGAACCCCAGCGTCTATATACAAACTGTTGGGCTGTTCTTCCTTTCGCAACCCAAGGGCCCAGGTCTGGTACAAGATGTGCATAAAATCCAAAGTTACCTCGATAGTTTACTGCGACAGGCAAAGTCACCCACAGCGTCCGACGATGATGCGAAAACCAACAGGTCTTTTGCGCAATACTTGGCAGCGATTGCCGACATTTTTAACCGATCTCTGTTTGTCCCTGGTAGCTGGACTTTTCCTGTTACCAGCGTGGTCTCCCATACAGGAGGTGATGGCACCATCCCAGCTTTGCACGAGCTACTCCCTGAAGCAGCCAACCTTGCATCCTCTGAACACGAGGCAAGATTGGACCAGGGTAGCAAAATGGATTCCCCGCAGCCTTCGGCTCCCCCGAATGCAAATGAATCGGACACTTCGAGTCATGCAAAAACTTCCAATGAGGACAAGATACTAAAAAATCGAATCCACAGCTCATTATCAACCATGATACGCGACAAAACAACAGGAGAAGCCTGGAGGGCATTCGATTCTCAGCCCCAGTCTTTGAACTCTCCGGCTCTTGGACGATCGAGGTCCAACGGAACTAGATCCTCGAATGCGACCTACTTAGCCCCCATATCAAGCTTGGGCATCCCTTACCATTTGTCGACCAACCCCGAGCTATTTGGTTCGGTATACGAGGAAGGAACGAAGGCGCTGATACAAGGCGATCCCAAACTCGCCAAGGAGTATCTTGTCAGATGCATGCGTATGGCTGTCGATATCAGATCGCCTCGGTTCGAGATCTCAGCCCTCAGAGCCGAACTGGGACTTTCTGTGGCTAACATTGTTCTCGGAAACTTTTATGAAGCCTTGCAGTCTTTGGAAAATGTTCGGGCAACTGTTAAGAGCATGGTTGCCAACTCAAAATCAGTGGATCAGAATGAACTGGAAGACTTGGCAAGATTTGCCGAATACAGATTTGCCATCTTATTGCAGCGGATTGGAGCGCTTCGAAAAGCGAAGGAACTACTAAATGGGCCAGATTGGGACGGCCTTGATGTCCACGAGATGTTGCAGGATGGCCTGGACCTAAAGACGTTCAAATACCGATGGAACAAGTTTTTGTTGCTTATTGGTGTTTATCGATCACGAGCCCTCCTCGCTGCCACCATGGGAGATTTTAAGGACTCCCGCGCTAAGTTGTCTATGTCAGAATTGATCTGCAAGGACTTGGACTCCAAGTTTAAGCAAAGGAATATACCGACACAGGATTCGCTTTTGTATCAAACCCAGCTCAGTACGTCCGATGCCTCAATTCAGCTGACTTGGGCAAAGCTTCGCGCGCTTGAAGGCAATTACAAGCGTGCGTTGGATGAGATCGCTCAAGCTCGAGCAAAGTCGAGAGGTGTTATGAAGCCATGGAATGCTTTGACCTTGGAAATGGCCGTGGAGAAGGCAGATCTCATTAGCCGCACTTCGAGGGCAGGTTGTCGCGATGCCCAGGACACTGCAATGAAAGTCAAGTTGGCAATCTCCAAACACCTTGGTTCCAACCATCCCTTGGCCTTCGAGGCAGACTATTGTCGAATCACAAGCCTAACGTCCCAGGGCCTGCCTGACGAAGGTCTAGAACAGTCACGCCATCTTTGCTGGGAAGCAGCGTCAAGCCCGTCACTCAGCGTCAGCTTTGATCAGGTGATGAACAGGGAAGCAACAGGCGATGTTAATACCAGACGTTCATGGCATCCTCAACATGTCAAATATAACAACCAACGAGGCATGCTCGAATTTTCAATGGGATACTTTCACGCCGCCGCCAGAATTCTATGGCAAGCTGCTGAGAGGTCTTTGAGTGAATGGCCTGAAATGCCGGCCACAGCTAAGTACCAAGCAGATCGAGCTTTGGTTTTCATACATCTCGGGAGACTTGAATTCGCAGAGAAGGACCTCACCAGTGCTCTAGAAATGCAGTTTAAGCTTTACCTTCCACAACTGGAAATCCCGACGAAGAGCAAATCGGATGGCAAGCTGATGGTGATGGTTGAGAGACTCCGAAAATCAAACCCACATGTTGACACATCAAGATCACAGACATGTATTCATCCAGATCTGCTATCTACAGTTCATAGCGTGGCACTTCTCCTTCTGGAGTACGCAGAAAAAGATCTGCATTTCATTGCAGGTCTTGTCAACTTTATCCGGCATGGCTTCAAGGAAAGTTTAGGTGAAACCCATGAGTACACGCTTGTAGCAACATTGACCGAGGCAAGAGTACTTGTGATGAAATCAGAAGACGAAAACGACAACGAGAACGATCTTGAAAAGGTTCTTGGTTTGCTATCACTTGTGGAACGTGGTGCTAGTATAGAAAGACCGAATCACCCATTAGCCTTGAGGGCTCAGCAGGAAATTCTTCACATCAACATCCACAGTTTTCAACCCACGACGACCGAGGGGCCAAAGAGTTTTCTTGCAAAAACTATGGAAGCACTTCGGCGGATCGCCGGCTTTCAGGAACAATATCTCGGGGTGTTCCACCCTGATAGGCAGAAAACGCTCGTTTCTCTATTGCTGGCTACCGTGCTCCTTGATCAAAAGAACCGGGACAGCTGGACTAGCTTGGCAGATGAGCTTCTCCAAGGGCTTAGGAACCAAAAGGTTCGAAGACAGAGATATATGCAGTCCCTCATGACGGACCTTGAAGTTGCCGAGATATTCTACAGGGCCGAAATTCCCGACAAGAGCGCTGAGATATTGCAGAAAATCCGGAGGTCCATTGACTCGGAATCAGATTTAAAGCTTCAGGAGCACGAGGATGGGTTTCTAATGATTGACACAAATGCTCGCTTGCGTATTCAAGAGCGTCTGAAGGATCTGAGTGAACTTGTATTAAACGAGGCAATACAGGCTGAGAGTGATCATCAGTCACTGGCAGAAGGCAGCAACCGTCTTTCCACAGCGACAACAGCGGTCTCCCAGGGCATTTCTCGAAGTCCTACTCTTGCACAGGATGCAACAACAAAGAATTCATCAAAGTCGTCGGAATCTCCTCGACCACTCACAAGCATAATATTTCCTACCCGTAACTCACCGAAAAGCAAACGAAGTACGTTCGGACCCCAACGTGATTCAGGGAAGGCAGTTTATGAGCAGGATTCGGCAACCAAGAACCAAGAAGCCCTCCGAGAAGATAATCATACGCAAATAATTCTGGGATAGAAACCGGTACAGAATACGGTCATTGCTTTCTTCAAGCAGTGTCAACAGCTTGAAGCCAAGTTGAACGATGTAAGTAATACCCACCACACTGACGGGCATCAACAAGCTCTCCGCGGTAGTTTTTCCAGGCTGTGCTAGGCAAGAACTGACCAGCACGATGCCAAGAAATAAAAGCTGACAAGACTAGTTTATCAAGCAGGACCTTCGGGAACAAAAACACGTGCGGAAAACATTGAAGTGTCACGGCGCTGGCCCTGGGCCTGGGAAACCCAGGGGAAAGCCTACTATATAAGCCATTTGAGTGCAAGTCCTGGGGACTTGTAGTCTTGTATCCTTTTGCGAGGGCATGGCTCAGTGGGCAGAATGGCTCCCAGTACACGCCGTGAGATGAAGGACGTGTATGTGCGACCAAACTGGCAGGCGAGCAGGTTTACTTGGTGGCTATGTTGATGTAAGTTTCTCACTGATGAGATTTGCGAAATTTCTGCCTATATATTCCTTTTTTTTTTTCTTCTTTTTCCTTCTTTGAATGGATGTCACTCGATTTTCGTTTCATTGCAATAGACTTCACCAAGAAAAAGAACACAAAGCTCCTCTCCGGTTTTATTTGAACCCCCACTTCTTGACCCGGACACTATGCTCGCAATTTTCCCTTGATCAGATCCGCGGCCTGTGATGAAGTTATTAGTCAATGGGTTTGTACAAATGAATGAAGTTGAAATTGGGGAAATGTATATTCTCAGCAATGGCATAGACCGACATACTGGTAGTCGCCACCACAAGCGTCGGCATGATACTTGCGTCCACAACCCTCAGACCCTTGATTCCATAGACTCTCAGCTCCTCATCGACAACTCCTCCCCATTCGCGTGGCATCTTGGGTGCTGTCCCAACTGCGTGATAAACCGACGGAATGGTCTTTCCTCGCAGCCAAGCTGTCAGGTCTGTAACGTTCGGGCCGGGACTAATCTCGGTTGCGTTTATTGTGGCCATCAATCTCCTGAGAAAATAAAGTGATTCCACGTATAGAGTAAAATCAAGAGGGTTGGAAGCGGCACGATAGTTGACTATTGGTTCGGCTTTTGGGTTGGAGGGATCGATGAGGACGGTTCCACGAGAAAGCGGGTGAATATTGACAGGTTGCTGTCAGAAACACTTCACTCTTCAAGATGTGGACTTCAGATGATTGTCTTGAGAAAGTTGATTGATTCTCCTTCTCTTCTCCCGCAAGCTCTTTCATCCTTATATTATGTACAGTGATGAGACAGATTTCTTGCCTACCTGAAGTGGTTGCTCAGCTCCTGTTACTAGCCGTTCAGCTCCCGTTGCTAGCCGTTCAGCTCCGGCTCCTTACAGATTCACTGAACAGTGAATACGAGCTGTTATCAACTTAAACCACTTTCTGACTAGGTCTCGTTAAATCTGACAGTTGCCAGGAGACGATGGAAGAGTCGTTGCCAGACAGAGCGGTGGTGACTGCAATTCGAAGAAATGATAGTCTCAAGGAGCGCATCTAGTGGGCATACAGTCGTTTCTGTTGTTGATACCCGGCCACAATCGTTGGGTGAGTGTTTTTGGGGAGGTATTTGCTGGCAGGCTGCGATTCAAAGTCTTTTGCGATCGAGGCGAACCGGGAGAGCGAGATGACTGGGAGACCGGCCGCTACTCCTAGGGAAGTGACACCTAGATTGTCAGGGATGATGTCGTTGGCTGCTTCTAGAAGAGCAGGCGGGACTGGTAAGGGACTATTGAGACGAAACGTGACATTAGGAACAAAAGTGTGATCCTGAAAGTTTGATCCAACACCAGGTAGATCCTCTACGACAGGGATTTTGGCACGTCGGAGAAGATCTGCTGGCCAAATGCCGCTGAGCTGCAGGATTTGGGGTGTGTGAATGGCGCCTGCCGCCAGAATAATCTGCTTCTTTGCCTTGATGAGACGTGGCGGGTTCTCTTGACCAAAACGGGCAATAACTTCCACCCCAACAGCCCTGCCTAGTTCAAAAACCAGGGTTATGCATCTATCTACCCTAGTAGATTCGGAATCTACTAAGGTAGATAGAAAGCAGTACTCTATGCGGACTGCCGCCAAGATTCTATCTATTCTACCACACCTTCATCTACGTAGATTCAAAGTGGGTAGATTGTGCAACATAGATTGCGGGGCCCCATAGGGCCACGGGTACCCGTGGATTTAAAGATGCACGGGTACCCGTGAATATGACTAAGCTTGCCCCTCCGCGTTTCCCTTTCGGGTACAAACCAGGCCACATCTCAATAGTTATCAACACACTGTTTTACAAGTCCTTAATAAAGCTCGTCTTTTAACAGAGATAATTGCAAGGGTTGGTGAATCATTGATACTAATGGCTCACGTCATGCGCCCTATGCTTAGCCGTGGTCACTTGCCGTAATAATAATTAAAAGTCGTCCCAGCTTAATACTACCCTGCACTAACTATGATACACTCCTCTTCCGCTGTCTCGGCCGAATATAATTTCTGTTGTTCCTCAGTATCCTTCTCTATCCTCCTCCATATATCGCCTACTCCTCTTCTCCTTCGCTATCTAGCTGATTGGCAAGCGCGTGGATGGTACTCTGGCCTTCGCAAATATCTCGTTTTGTAGCCGCAATGCGATTATAGAGGTCTT
>MU865604.1:0-16544 GCA_033297215.1 Podospora fimiseda | reverse complement strand
AACACTAGGCAACATCTCTCTTGAGTGCCATCGGTTGTCTCAGGGGCCGCCCTGCGGTCCCTGTGTGGGGGTATTATGCCTGGGGCGTAACACCAACATTCACACGAAAACAGGGACTTGAGGCTTGGAACGAATTCTATAAATCCTGGCATGCAATCATTAGATCTCCAGATGAAGCAACATTCTACAAGCGCGTGCAAGAATTCGAAAAGCAGTATCTTCCAGAGTATATCGAAGAGGTAAGATATATCAAGACAACTTGGCACAATCCACATAAAGAGAAGCTTGTGAAGGCCTGGGTTGACCGACACCCACACTTTGGCAATGTGGTAACCTCACGTTGTGAAGGTATCCATGGACTGCTCAAGGCGTATCTCAACTACCTTGTGCTCACGGACTGAAAGATTTGTTAGACCGGAACCTAGTCTTTCGACTTGATCATTTCTCGTCCCATTGGCATTTGAACCGCGACGGGGCTCCTCAGTTCTTATTAGAACCTCGACAACGGATCGATTCAGTTGCTATTAATTCAACGAAGCCACAATCAAGTATTGGGCGGGAGCCTAGCCGGTTCGAGGTAGTCGAGGTGACAACACAACTAAAGGCATTAACTAGATGCAGCCGATGTCATACATTAGGTCATATAATGACCTCAAAGACGTGTCCCCAGAGGCATATGGAGCTATTACAGCTAGCCTCAGCTCCAGAGCCGATCTCACAAGTAACAAGACCTGCAATACCACCATCCCAACTCATCATCGAAGATACACCCCCAGCTCGTACACCATCACCGCCTAGACACCCAGAACCTATACCACCACCTTCGTCGCATCCACCTTCGGCTTCACTGGCGTACTATGATCCACGGACTATCTACCAGAGATATGTCAAGGCAAGAGAAACCTGGTATAAAACCCAACCGCGTGGGAGCATCAAAACCAACCAAGAATACCGGAAGACGATGGGCTTACCACTACAATACAGTAGGGCAAGCTATGAGTGGTGTCTTGACTATAAGCAGATGACAAAGCAGTGTACAACACCAACAGGCTCAAGGGACTGGACGAAGGAGGAGATGATGGCCTATCTGGATTGGAATAGAAGAGAAGACAGTCGAATTGACGCTCAAGTAGCTCAAGAGAGAGAAAAGCAGCCATTTGACACTGGAAGAGGTGTGGACGATATCTGGAGGAGGATAGAGAAGGATATCGAAGAACAGCAGGCTTTATACTCAGCAGAGAATCTGGAAGAGGAATGTATTATAGTTGGCGGTTAGCATAGAGAATGCACGCTGTCACGCGTATTTACAGAGCAACGGCTGGGAGCAAGGAAAGCATTTGGGCTTTAAAATTGTCTGAAATTGTCTGAAGAGTTCTAGTTCTCTCTGGCTTCGCCAGAGAGCCTTTCTTATAGTTGTATATATTGGCAAATCTAGTGGCAAATATTACCAATAGAGTCTTTCTTTTTGATAGAGGATCTATCTTATTGCGTGCGATACAAGGGTTTGGCAACTGGAGTCATGGAAAAAGCTTATGTTGAGTAGTTTGGTGGTTGGATTGGAATTGCTGGCTTACGTAACATTCGCGGGACCCGTGAAATTTTAGATTCGCGGGTACCCGCGAACCTATGGGGCCCCACATTACTGATCATCAAGCAATCTTTGTTGCACAATCTACCCACCTTGAATCTACGTAGATGAAGGTGTGGTAGAATATGTGACGGTCCTGGAAAAGGCCCGGCAATGGCACAGGTTATCCGAGGATTGGTACGAAAAATACTGGATTGAAGAGTGTAAGAAGGAAGAAGCCGAAGGCTTCCTTGCAGGTGGGAGGTTTGAGTGCAGTGCGCACAGACCACTTGCTGCATTCCACGCAGCTATCTAATCTATCTATCTTATTTCATGTCGCATGACATGTCACAACCTAGGGTCGTGACACAATAGATAGAATCTTGGCGGCAGTCCGCATAGAGTAGATAGAAAGCACTGCTTTCTATCTACTAGTTGATTCCGAATCTACTTAGGTAGATAGATGCATAACCCTGATCATTATTGACCTGGATATATGTGGTGCTGTAGGAAGTAAGTGGATGCCCTTAAGAGAGGTGAGATGGAAATCATTACTGACCCGGGTGTGTGTGGTGGTGTAGCTCGTAAGTGGATGCCCTTAAGAGTGGTGAGATGGGAATCATTACTGACCTGGGTGTATGTGGTGGTGTAGGGAGTAAGTAGATGCCCTAAAGAGAGGTGAGATGGGAATCATTACTGACCTGGAAAAGAACTTTCGGCCGCGGCTTGTCTCGAAATCGACGTTTCAAAAACGGGGCCGTAAAACGGACAAAAGAATTTGTCCTGTGGTGACGCTGCCCAAAGATGGTCCTACCCCTATAATCTTATCTTTTAGGGAAAACGGGGGACGAATATGGGATGCTTTGGGATCAAGAAACGGCTCCCTTTGAGCCTGTGTTAGTGATTGATAAAACGGCATGAAGTGCCAAGTGCGGCTGAGGTCTGTTGCCTGCTGGTTGGCCGGCCGCGTGTGCCGTGTGCCGCCCCTCTTGTTGAGCAAACCAACCCATTGGGTGGGCTCTTTTGGTCATGCGTCTCTCATTGACTGTCCATAAATCAGGCAAAGTGAACATGAAGGCACCCATATTCGGCAGGGTTGGGTGTTCGAAAACAGCCCCCTCTAGGCAACCCAACGCCACACTACGCCAGGCCTTCGGTTCAATCGCGATTCGAGAATTTCGTCCACCCAGTAGAAGCACAGGACCTTGACGACAACCTCAGCGCGGAGGAACAATGGGTTTAATTGTATAAACAGATTGTCACTGCACATAATAACTACACAGATCCTGTTTGCTGCCTTGAGGTATGAGTGAGGTCGACCTTGAGCGCCACGTGGAACCTGAGAATAGGGAATGGTCGGAGTGGCATTGATGGTTAGTCAATCGATATTACCAGGGATACTCGGCCTAGTGCTAAAATTAGAATCCAAATAATCACGAATTACACTGTGCCCGCTGCTGTGGTAAGCCTTTTTCATGAGTCAACAGAGCTCCGGTCCAATGTTGGGTGTATATTGAAGCTCCAAGTTCTTCTGCAACCTGCGGATTCCCTAGCAAACTCGCTTTTTCTTCCAATCCCTTCTGGAGTCTTTTTCTTGATCACAATGGTTTTTCAAGCAGGCCTTCTCGATCTGAAGGATATCCCCTCCCGGCGGCATGATTACCTCGCAACTCGCCCGTTTCCTCACCTAATCATTCAAGACGCTGTTCAGGACCATCTTTTGCGACTGGTCCGGAGCGAAGTTGTCAGACATCTCCGCCTTAACTTTGATGAGAACAATGTCTATCGAATTCGGCGATCGACGCATCTTGCAAATATCTCCAACCATGACGAGTATGCCCCAGAGCTCCTGCCCAATCTGACAAAGTTAAGAGACGCTCTCAACAGCCTCCAATTTCGAGACTGGTTATCAAGAATCACAGGTGTTGGGCCTCTGAGTGGTACTGCTTCAAGCATGGCATTGAACATGTACATGCCAGGTGACCGTCTCCTCATTCACGACGACTGTAACCCCAAGAGCAGGAACCGCAGAGTCAGTTTCATTCTGTATCTGACAGACCCTGATGACGCGTGGAAGGAGGAATGGGGAGGGGGGCTGCGACTTTATGCCAGCCAAGACAAGACCGCCATTACTGGAGATGTCGTTAAACTTGCTCATCCGGATTGGTGCAAGTACATCCCGCCGTGTTTCAACCAACTAGTGTTTTTTGGGGTCCGTCCTGGTGAAACTTATCACGAAGTCGAAGAAGTGCTCTCCAGTGGGAATGTTGCAACGGACCAAACTCGCCGCCGCATGGCCATCAGTGGTTGGTTTCACGCCGCCCAAGAAGGAGACGAAGGGTTCAACGAGGAATTTTCCCGTGCCGATAAGCATAGAATGGATGAACTTCATCGACTCAAAGCTCTTGCCCACGGACTCCAGGAGCCGCGGACCGTTTGCGTGCCATTTGCAAATGGGAACAACGATGCCTCAGACACCGACTCTTCACTCTTGCCGTTGGATGTTCAATACCTATCTCAGTACATCGCACCCGAGCTCTTGGAGCCAGACCGGATGAAGGAGGCAACTCGCTGCTTTGGACAAACGTCTACTCTGCATCTTCAGCCGTTCCTGTGCGAGAAATGGGAAACAAAGCTGCAGGATTACATTGCAGGAGGGCAGCAAGTTGGCAGTGGTCTGGCGCTTGAGAACACGAGGAGCAGGGGTTGGAGCACTGCGGGGCCTCCAGACAAGCAACGCTTTCTATATTTGGAGGTAACCGAAAGTGCCGATTCGACCCTGCCCAGAGAGAATCCTGTATTGGAGCTTTTGGGCGGACCTCTCCAATCCGCCGCATTCAGAAGGTGGTTAAGTCAGGTCACAGGGCTTGACATGTCCCGTTGCAGTGGGCAACATCTCATAGTCCGCCAGTTTCGCCGTGGCCTTGACTATATTCTCGCTGACCTCTACGGCCAAAGTCCCCCTCAACTGGACTACACTCTTGACCTGAGCCCATTTGGTATTAGAGGCAACCAGACAAGAGCTACAGAGAAAGCGATGGACACAGGTGGGGTTGAGACATACACCATTACCGGGAATGACACCGTGGAACTGGGATTTGCTGGACAACATGACCCAGGAGCTGGAGTCGAGAGAGGCAGTTACAGAAGCACCCCCTCTTGGAACAAGCTCTCTGCAGTACTGCGGCGAGATGTGGACACGCAGGGTCTTGTGACATATCTGAGTCGGGCTGCAAGTGGAGATAGGCTGGATATCAAGGGTAGAGTTCACCTTTGAGGGTGTTTCGTATGATACCTTGTTAGATCAATATTATGGTGTGTTTGTCGCTTATGTTGAATACCTTGTCATTCTCTCCATGCAACATGGTCTTTATAAAAAGAGGGGGGGAAGCGGAGGTAGACAAACACGCATCCGCGGATGGATTGGGTGAGACACTGTCACAAACCAACTTCCTCTATCAGCTTGCATACTTGATTCCTGAAGCCTGATCACGCGGGTGAATGTCCGACTACGTGACATCAAGGCGGTGATAAGTGAGTGACGAAGCATGTGCATCACATTTGATACAGTGTGGGGAATGATAAACTGTGCAACCAGCATGCCAAGGGCGCTTTTCGAGCCTTTAGCAGCATGACCAAGCCATTGTACGACAGCATCATAAAAAATGGTTGGGCGTGGAGGTCGAAGATACGAGACGTAGCTGCAGAAAGCTGCAGATGATCCTTCAACTAGATCTTTGAATCGCTGCGTAGAGCTTCAAAAGTCAAAGTCCTCTGAAGAGGTTGGGTTGTTGGGATTTGTAGAAGCCCTGCGTATATCGGGGGCTTCAAGGAGGGAGTCTATCGGCCCAAGACTTTGAACATAAATATGGCCTTCCCCTCCGCGCTGTTGATGAAGATGTGGACAGCAAGACATCAAATCCTCAAAAACACCTTCAACTCTTGCTTTGATACCTTATCTATCTTTCCTCATCTACCACAACCTGTCAAACAATCACACCAAAACCACACCATGGCACTCGTCGAGTCTGGTCGTTACAACGAGCTTCCCTCCCTTGAGGAGGCGAACGATCGACGTGAGGTTAGCTTTTTTTTCTTCATTTTTCTTCTTCTCTAGACCAAAACTCCAAGCCTGTTGAGATTGCCAAACTAAACATTCATCTCCAAAGGCCGAAGGCATGAATGAGCTGATCAACAGCCGCCTGCGGGAGCTGTTCATTCGTCACGGCGCACAGACGGCCTTCACCTTGTATCTCGCCCACCGCCATCACCAGCTCAACCAGGGCGAGGCCATCGTCAAGGTCAACGGCACAGCCCACCTTATGAGCACCGAAGCCATGCAAGACATCCAAGCTGTCGGCAACAAGATTGTCCCCACGACCTGGATGGGTCCTGACATGATCCCCATGGAATTCGCTGTTGTCCCCAATACGTACGTTTTTTTGGTTTCTCTTCATCTACACCCAAGTTTGTGTATCAGCTTCATTTCCACTGACCATATTCGCACACGGAAACAGAGAGGAGGTGCAGATTCCCGACCCGGCCTTTGCGGCCGAACTCGCAAGCGCTCTGGCATCAGTGGGCTACAAGGGACTGTTCGGAATCGATACTCTCGACAAGCAGGACTGGACCGAGCTCAAGATTTGCGACGCAAGCGTTGTGGTGCCGAGCAACGGGAATGAGAGCGACGAAGCCTACATTCCCGTCGCGTTTGCCTTTGACGACAAGACACCTGGCTTTAAGGTTCATGGAAAGTGCAAGAAGGAGCACAAGCACACTTCTAAGCCGTAGAGTGTGTTACCCTTTCCCAATTGTGGCAAATCTATCAGAAAGGGGTTTCCTGACTCTTTCTCTTGGTCTTGGTGATGGGTACTTGTTGGTTTGTGATGATTGATGTTGGATGCCCCCGTGTATCTACCTTTGTCGTTCTAGACGATCAAAACTTTTTTAAGTTATTGCATCTTGATCAGAATATTATATGCAATCTGTCTTCAATATTTCAGTGAACATCAGCTCCCGCCATTCTTTTTGTTATTTGCCCCCTTTTTTCCCCTTCTTTTTTACTTCTTTTTCGTTTTCCCATACTCATTACACGCATTTTAATCCCGTGGGCCACTGTGCTATTAATAACGCTCACTCATAATCTCATTTGAACTCTGCTGCTGAATGAGAGGCATATAAGACATGAAGATGGTCTGTAACCCCTTTGAAGACTTGGCAGGTAATTTTTTTTAATAATCAAGTCGTTTTCTGTTTTGAGATGCCGCAACTCCTTTGTGGTTGATAATACAGCGCGCGTTGTTGATGTTTCAGGACTCACACCTTCCAGCTCATGTGTTCTTGACACCAATGCTTGCTTCTACCTCATTTTCTTTCTGATTACTATCTAATAAACTGAACAATTTCCAACCCTAGCCCTACTGCCAAGTGATGGGATGGCAGATTCCTTGCATTATTCCTACCTATGTACAAGGACATGTACATCTCACGATACTAATGTGCTGATGAACCAATAACTCCATGCGCTTGCATCAAGTTCTCGGCCCATTCGCCCAGTTTACCAAAAAACTCCTCCGAGTTACCACCACGCCAGTCACGCAGTGCGTACCACAAGTGGCGGAAGTCTTTTCCAGCCCGTATAACGGTCTCATAGCCCGGAGCATCGCGGTAGAGTTGCTATAATGAACAAATTAGGTATCAGCGTTATTAGTCAAACATAAAACAATAGTGGTAAATTTTCAAAAAGGTCATACCTGAATGTAGTGGCGAGCCCATGCTGCATATGTGTCAAGATCGGCCTGAGTTGCTCCTTCTGGCAGTCGAGTGACGGCGGGTTGACCGTCTTCGCCAACAATTAAATCCACTGGACCAGCCGCTACCAATGGATCGGAGAGCAGTGCAGGCCAAATGCATGACGTCTCCCAGTCAAACAGGGACGTCACTTGGGATTTGCCGTCGTCATCAACAGCAATGGTTGTGTTGTGGATGCCAAAGTCACCATGCTCCAGAACCAGACGATACAGTGATTCCTCTGGAACTGTAGCTTTATCAACTGGCAGGATGTACGGAATTGCACGCAGCAGCGAATCTTTGGTAGCCAAAGCGACGGGTCCGACCGTTTCATTATCGTCTTCCCAACCGATCATGTCGCCTTCATTCCGAATTGTCGCCTTGATCTTGGACTCTAGTAGATACATCCAGAATTTCCGGGTCGGAGCGACGGGCATGGAGAGCGAGTCCGGTTTGAATTTAAACAGGCGTTCCAAGAGGTTTTGGGCAGCAAAGTCCTGAGGAGGATCGTAGCGGAACAGTGCTGCACGAATGTTGGCTAGTTGTCTAAGAAGATGGAGTTTGCCGTCGGCTGTGAGATCCTCCCAGACGTTACTGACCCCGTCCGCCTTCTCAAAGACCAACAGTCGACGGCCAGTGATATCATGGGGGATAGCTAGTCCCGGTTTCTCATACTGAACTGGTGCACGACCATACAGTAGACGAGAGGCCAAAATGGCAGGTTCTGAGCGGAGCAGGTTGTAAACAGCCATCTCGAAATGAACTTCGCGAACCTGGACTTCGAGTGGAAATGAATCAAACTCGGGCATGTTGACATCATCCTGAGCTAAACGAGCAACGATGTCAGGTCGAGAAGTGGACGTAATATGGAAACCATAGTTGTTGGATCCTTTATGGACAGCCGGAATGCCGGTGATTTGCGTTTTCAGCTTCTCTTCAATCTCCTGGATGAGGAGTTTGACGTCCCAGACTCCATCAAAGGGACTTTTTCCGCTGCGAACCAACTCGAGGAGGTTCTTGCCGTCATATGGTGTGCCATCAGGCATAGAAGGCCAGTCGTCTCCGTAATACATTGCAATATAAGAACAAGATTGAAAATGCCGGGATGCGTGTGGGTGAGATTGAGGTGTGGTCTGGTTGAGAAAGATAGACCTGGAAAGAGATTGTGCAACGAACTTTAGGCCAACAGAGTTGAACCCCAAGAAGCGTCTGGCCCCGCTCACCGCCATTGGAATTGCAAACAAAAAAAAATTTGGAAAACCCCGCTTCCTTGCATTTACATACCAAGCAGGTAATATTGGCATGTTGCATATCACACCGTGCGGAAATCTTACACGTTTAATTGCCACCTACCAACGTCCCAACACCATCTCGCAATAGTGGTCTCGTGGCAGATTCTGGTTAGCATACTTTCCTCATTATTTCCTCTTCACACATATCGCATGATCTGACGTGTGATTCCAAGACACACAACATGCAGACAAGGGCTTGGCCAACGGGGTACTGTGTGAAACCAGGCGGACACGAGACAAAATTAACATTTCCCGCATGTCCTTGTTTTTCTTTGTATCTATCCCTGTTGAAACAGTGAAGTAACAGTCATTTTCAGCATGATTATCTCGATTTTGAACCACGTTTCGATGAAAAAGGTTTTTAAAGCCCTCCCGTGGTTCTGAATTATTAAAATGTGGCTCAGTTTCAACCTCATTGCACCTATTCAACGGAGATTTAATGGCCGGGTGATTCAAACCACCTAGTGTTACAACCTGCACCGATTCGGGTACAGACTGCAAGGCAGTACGCCAAAGGGTAGCTTGACAGGATAATCGAAGGTTGTGGCACGCGTCTCAGACAAGGGGTTCACTGTCAACAACAAGTTGTTCTAACAAAGAGCTACTGAAAGTAGATTGTAGACAAATGAACTTAAATTGCTCGCGTGAGGAATCAGATTCCTCGGGACGGGGAGTGCCCGGCACTCCCCCTACTTATAAGGAAGTTATCTACATACATTTCTAAAGCACCTTTGTACCTTGCTCGCGTGCTCATTCTCTTGGCACTAGGCAACGTGTGCCCTCGATGTCCTGGCACTAGGCAACATTTCTCCTGAATACCATCGGTTGTCTCAGGGGCCGCCCTGCGTTCCCTGCGCGTGGGTATTACGTCTGGGGAGTAACACCTGGCTACTAATGGAAACAGAGGCACAGAAGGGCTTTAAAGGCCTTTTCATCAAAACGCGGCTCAGGAATTAGGATCAAGATGATTTATCTCAGTTACGTTATAGTAAAAAATTACCCAGGGCGGCCGTCCCTCCGAAAACTCTAGATAACCTATTGTACAATCCCTTCTCCTCTGCCTTTTCGTTCCCCAAACAAAAGTCAACGGCTCCCTTTTTCAAAAAAACTGTGCCGCAGCGCCCTAAATATATTAAAGGACAACCACATCAACTACATCCTATACAGTATCGCAATACTCTCTCAAGAATGTCGCGTGTCTTACGGCAGAGGGTTGAAAAGTTTTAATATACTGGCAACCCCGTCCAAACCAAATCCCATCTCGGTTCTGCTTACAGCATTACCGACAACTTCTCTAAAAGAAAACCGCGGACGCTCCTCCAACCTGTCGTCAAAATCGGTAATGGGATCAGAAGGCCGGTAACGGTGACCTTTTATTACTTCTTTGATATATTAATGAACGGGTGCGAAGTCATGGTTATACCAAAACCCTACCAACTTGTCTATCGCCACTCTTGCCCCAAAATGAACCATTTGTTTCCACTCTAACAGCTGACACCATGTTCTGGCCAGGAGCGCGGCGGTGTCCAGACCATCCTGCGAAACCCCAGCCCCGATACTGAGGTTGAGTTTATCTACATGGAGCCCTTCCCTGGTTTATGCGCATTTACCTGCATACCATGTCGGCGCGCGTTCAGGGAACCAAATCCGACGACAAGTCTCTGATCCAGGAGACATACTACCGCCCCGCTCTTGACCGCGCGCGTGGTGCTACTTTAAAGAAAACATCAAATATCCAACTCCAACCGCTCAGAACAACTCTCAAAATGCTCTGCGCACGTACGTTACTAAGTGAAAATCGCTATATATAAAAGCGCGCTAACAATTGATTACAGTTTCTGGAGAGGTTCCCGAAGAACAGGTTGTGTCGAGAAAGACGGGAACTGTTGGAGGGTACAGTGGACCCTAACCCTCCGCAGACGTCATCCCAGCCAGCACTCCACAACTGCGACTGCAGAGATTTCTCCTCCAACAACGAACAATGAATATACAATCATTCCGGTCGTTCCGTTGGCGCTCCTACAGGTTATGATGCCCTCAACGTTTCCACTCATTTAGTCTGATCAATGCATCATCATTGACCGATTTTACATTCTTTTTGGCCTCAAATCGTCAAAATCTTGGCTTCAAATCGCCATAATGCTTGCAAAATTTGCACACTTCCAACAAACGACTGGATCGAACGCCTCAAATCGCGCCATCCAATCACGTTTTACACCAACACGGCACCGATTAGACCCTTGTCATCGCACAGATTACTGCGACCAAGCAGATACTCATCGCTAGCCGAACACTTACGCCAACGACGACAAAACGTCACACACACACCACAATGCCTGTGGATTTTCACGACATCTCTGTTCCCCTTCTCACGGGCGAAGACAATCTTGATATATGGAAGTCAAGTCTCCTCGATGCTCTTGAAGCCAGAGGCTTAGATGATTACGTCCTTCAAGTTGTGCCTGAACTGACTGATGCCGCATTGGCAAAGGACTGGCATCAGGAACGGGCCATGGCACGGCACATACTTCGCACCACACTGATGGAACCAAAGATCATCAGTCTTCTGAAAAACAACGGGTTGGAAAATGACAGAGAAAGACCCCAAGGTCACATTCGATCTCGTGAAAACCATACACACCACCGGCTGCATCAATGCCGCACAAATGTTCCTGGAATTTGTTCAACTACGCCGTTCACCGTTCGATTCAATGCACTCCTACATCACCCGCCTAACAACCCTGAAAGCTCGACTCACCGGACTCAACTGCGCCATTCCAGAAGTAGGGCTCATGTCAGTACTCCTCGCAGGCGTCAAAGACTCCTACCCTATGGATTACAACCGCTGGTGCAGAGAGTTTGGCCAGGACTCACTACACTAGGAGGATTTTATCAAGGAACTCACCAGGATTGGCAACTCGGAACGTGGAGATCTTTGTCTTCCACTCGTTGAAACCAGGAAGGCAAAACCTCATGACCAAGCTCGATCAACTCATCCAATGGCAACAATCCCTCTGAGAAACCACGAAAGGAACGGACTATCTGCACTACTTGCAACAGACAGACTTGGAGCAACTTCATTCATCATGACAAATGCGGCAAAAACATTCCCAAAGATGGTCAGTGTTATTGGTGTGATCCAGAAAATGCTCCCAACAGCTGGAGAAACAAGCAGTCGGCCTTGAATATGAAGAAAGCTACCACATCTACCAATGCAGCCATTTCGAACAACACCAACGGACTCATGACACCATTGTCTACAACTCCACCTTTGAATCTACTCTTTGCCGGAAATTTTGCTCTCCTTGACCATGCCCCTACCTCACCATCAACTCGGGATTTTTACCAGAGCCCCCGTTGTTCAGTATAAGCAACGAAGTCGAACAGGCTCTCAAGGCACCAAACACCACCGTAACGAAAGATTCGATTGTTCTCGACACCGGGGCGATGTACTCAACATTCAACCACCTGAAATGGTTTACGGAGATTCACCCCTTGCCAGAACCCCTTTCGTTGACTGCCGCAACAAGCGGCCAATGTTACTGCTATTACATTGGCACCGTGGAGATCACCATCCCAAATTCTCAGGGGAAATCTCTCCGTGCCTGGATACCAAACACGCACCACTATCCAGAAAGCCCAGCAAATCTCGTGGGTCGAAAATCTCTCAAAGCAGCTAATTTGAGCTGGGAATTCGACTCCAACACGATCATACACAAACCTTCTGCAACAGCCATCAAATGTCTCGAGCATAACGAACTTCCCATCATACCGGCAGATACTCCTCAAGACTTCAAGACGACAACTGACACACTCCAACACGCACTTCTCGCATCGATCAATTATCAACTGATGCACCGCCGCTTGATGCATGCTAGCCGAGATGTAGTTGTTCGTGCATGCAAGGATGCTGGAATTAACCTTCGTGGCTACCACACAAAGCCATTTTGCGAGCCCTGTGCGCTTGCGAAAGCAACCGATCAAATGCCAAAAGTCACAAGCCCAATGGCAAACAAGGCTCTTGACTTCATCAGAATTGATGTAATCTCACACAACGATCCTGGCCACCTTGGTTATCGATATGCCACACATTTCGTCGACGTGGTCACTGGATACCATTGGGTCAAATTCGCAAAAGAGAAGGGAGACACATACACACATCATTGAGTTCCATGAGCTTATTCGTACCCAGACAGGACGCACGATCAAAATCTACGGCTTCGATGGGGGTGGTGAATTTGGCCAGGGTACACAAGAGTTTCAGAATGGCAAGATCCATGATTGGGCCAAGGAACGAGGCATCGCCATCATCAAAACCACCGCCCATTCGCCATGGCAAAACGGAAAACAAGAACGGGCTGGCCGCGCCATCACAGAGAAAGCTCGAGCCATCATGATTGACTTGAAGATTCCCATCTACCTATGGCCTTTTGTTGTCGACAGTGTGGTCCGAGTCATCAACCTCCTGCCGTCAAAAGTGACTCCCAACGGTACTAGTCCACACGAAGCCTTCTGCAAAGCTGTCAATATGCATGGAGAAGCTACGAAACCATACATCAAACATCTCAGGACCTACTTTTGCGACGCTTTCTACTACATCAAACCAGCACACCGCGATCAGGGTGACAAATTCTCTGCTCGTGCCAGAAAAGGAAAGCTTATTGGCTACGGAGATCTTCATGGTCGTATCTACTGGGTGTGGGATCCTGAACTTCACAAGATCATCAGGGTGAATGCCGTTAGGTTCAACGAAACAGAAGGTTCAGAAACTCGGCATCCAGAATCGGAAGAACAACTACACGAGGCTGTATTCGTTGACTGAACAGTTGCTGAGACTGAGAAAACAGTCAAAATTGCTCGAATTCAGCTCCCTGGGAGACCAGATATCCAGCTACCACCTCCTACAATAAGTCAGCCAACAATCCAGAGCGAATCATCTTACAACAAACCAACAGAGCAATCCACACCACAAACCGCCCATCTACCGTCACTACGACCATTAACGCCTGAATACACACCGGATGAACAACTCTGGGGCGAAGATCAACAGTCAGGAAGTGACGACGAATTTTACGAGGCTGAGATTGCATCAGAGGCTCCCATACCGGCTGAGAACAGACAATATCCATTGCCACCGACACCTTCGGGTCCTGGACCCACACCACTAAGTGACACCATCGCAGTCGATGCACACAGATCTTCAAGCACAACATCTACACCACTGAGTGACACCATCACAGTCGATGTAACCACACCTTCAAGCTCAAGACCTGCACCACTGGATGATCCCTCCACAATCACCGTAGCTCCACAGCAAGAACTACGAAGATCTGGAAGAAAGACGTACGCACCTGGACACTACAGCAATCTACACAAGGCAAACAAATCAACTTTACAACATTGTCACTAACGAGACATCTCCCTATTGACAATTACACCCTCTCTTCCTTCAAGGCCGAGCACGATGCAGCTACGATGGAAAGACCAGAAATCCCAAAGAACTATCGTCAAGCACTACGGAGCACAGATTATCACAGACTGTGGCTCCCCGCCATGATACGACAGGGTAATAGCCTCCGTGAGAAAGAAGTCTACGAGGAGGTCCCTTTAAAGCCATGGATGGAAGTTCTGCCAGGGAAATGGGTTTACGACATCAAACAAGACACCACCACCAATGATTTCACAGCAAGAGCACGCTATGTTGTTTGCCGTAACTTTGAGACCGGAAACTGGAGCACACAAGAAGTTTACGCTGCCGTGGCCAATGGTGTCTCTACACGAACTTTCCTCACTCTCACAGCGATTCTGGATTACGAATGTGAGCAGTTTGACTTCAAAACTGCATATCTCAACGCCAAGATCCCTAAAGGCACCACATATTTCGTCATGCCACCACCTGGGCTCCCATCCACAGATCCTCAAACTGCCTGGCGCCTACACAAAGCACTTTATGGCCTCCGAATGGCACCGGTTTATTGGTTTTGGACTCTTGTTCCTGTGTTCAGCAACCTCGGATTCGAACCATTCGGCTCCGACGTGTGCATCTTCCGCAACAAGACCACTGGCGTGATGGTTATTCTCTACGTTGACGACATGCTCATCAGTGCCCCAAACCGGGACCTCATTATCACTACGGCAAAGAAGTTGGGAAGTATCTTCGAACTCAAACACCTCGGCAAAGTCAAACGATTTCTCGGCTTTGATGTAGTCCGCAACAGGAAGGAAAGAACTATTTTCATCTCCAAAGAGACGTACACACGCGCTTTACTCACCAAATTTGGTTGGGATTCCTTAAAACCATCACCAGTGCCCTGGCCACACAAACTCACACTTCCAAAGAGTTGGGACCCATTGAAAGCTGAACAGAAGCACTACCTGAAAACTACAGGTTCCCTGAACTGGCTCTCTACCGGCACACGACCAGACATCACACACACAGTTGGTCGCCTCTGTGAAGCAAATTCAGGACCATCAAATGAACACTTGGCTCTCACAAAACATCTGGGTCGATACCTCGCTGGATCTCCAGGTCTAGGGATAGTTGTCGGTGGCCGCTACCCAATAAACAAACTCAACCTTCGTACTTACAGTGATGCCTCATGGGCAGACGACCTGCTTACAAGATTCAGCACTGCTGGATATGTTGTCTTTCTTGCAGACGGCCCCATAGTGTGGAAATCGAAGAAACAAACCTTCGTTGCAAGTTCCACCACAGAAGCTGAATTTGCCAACCTTACACCAGCCGGTCAATCACTTTTGTGGGTTCAAGCGATCCTCAGAGACTTCAGCGAACCACAACCTCGACCGACAATTCTATACACTGATAGTGCTAATGCTCACTCAATCGTTCTCAATCCGCTCAACACTGCCCGCACCAGGCATCTAGACATCCGGTACAAGTGGATAATTGACCGAGTACAACGCAGAGACTTCGAAGTCAAACACATCAAAGGCACACAGATGCCTGCAGATGGCTTCACAAAACCACTACCTCCCCCCAAGCATGCGGAATTCGTCAAGATGCTCAACATGGCTGTTTGGAAAGTACCATGGATAAGCGGGGAGTGATTGGGAATGAAACAAGTCGGAAAATATTTTTTTTACTGTTTTATCAGATTGAACAGCATGCACTACCCTGATCAGATTCAACACTTCAGGGGGTGAACTTCAAACATCAAGAAAAATCATCACAACAACACTCTTTTGATGTATATAGATTTCACTTTTGCTATGTTTAGATAGACTCTGGGCAGTAGGCTGGTCTGAGGGGGTGTGTTGGAGGGTACAGTAGACCCTAACCCTCCGCAGACGTCATCCCAGCCAGCACTCCACAACTGCGACTGCAGAGATTTCTCCTCCAACAACGAACAATGAATATACTGTAGGAGCGCCAACGGAACGACTGGAATGATTGTATATTCATTGTTCCTTGTTGGAGGAGAAATCTCTGCAGTCGCACTTGTGGAGTGCTGGCTGGGATGACGTCTTGTGGAGGGTTAGGGTCTACTGTACCCTCCAACAGATAACAGAGTCGCGATGACTCATGCCGCACAGAAATGGGATTTAGACGTCATCAAGATTCTCAGCGACCATGGAAAGCCACGCTGGGAACTAATCATACTACCGCAGCTTCCTGAGAGACGCCCTGAATCCCCCATCACGCACGAGATCATTCTCAACCTGCTCCCGCCACTTCCTGAGAACTTCCATGTGCGTTGACGTCCGCTCCCTTGTCCAACAGTAGCTTAACGATCTGTTGATGGCCTTCAGATGAGGCGGCCTGGAGAGCGTTGCCGTAAAAGCCGCCCTGTGCGTTGACGTCCGCTCCCTTGTCCAACAGTAGCTTAACGATCTCTTGATGGCCTTCAGATGAGGCGGCCTGGAGAGCGTTGCCG
>MU865603.1:5163-16802 GCA_033297215.1 Podospora fimiseda | reverse complement strand
GTTCATTTGTCTACAATCTACTCTCAGTAGTAGCTCTTTGTTAGAACAACCTGTTGTTGACAGTGAACCCCTTGTCTGAGACGCGTGCCACAACCATCGATTATCCTGTCAAGCTACCCTTTGGCGTACTGCCTTGCAGTCTGTATCCACTTCTGGTGCAGGTTGTAACAGATTCCTTCGCTAGTACCGAGAACTGACAATTAGTTCCTCAGGTGGTAGGTAGTCTTCCGCTGCCGGTCTTTTAGGGTACTAGGAAGGCAACAGGCTCGATCGCACGTATATGTGACTGTCTGTCTGCCTGTCTTCTTCGTTGACCTTCCCGTGACAAAGGCGTAGCCGCGTGCTGCCGCCCATGCGTTGATCGACTTAATCACGGCATCCCGAGACTCATAATCAGCGCTGCCGCCAGATCAAATTACAGATCAATTATTTCAACCAACTCAATTCAATTCAGTTCAATTCCACACAGGCTTCAGATCAATTGTTACGCCCCAAGCGTAATATCCCCACGTAGGATCGCTGGGCGATTCCCGAGGTGCCGGACACCTCATGCAATCATTGGGCCAGGAATGGGAAGACCCGCAAGTCCCTGTGCAACCAATCAGGAAGTGCTCAGTGTGCTCAGTCGCCAAGACCACTGAGTACACTGAGCAAGGTACAAAGGTACTTTAGAAATGTATGGTAGATAACTTCCTATAAGTAGGGGGAGTGCTGCGCACTCCTCATCCCGAGGAATCTGATTCCTCACGCAAGTAATACAGTTCATTTGTCTACAATCTACTCTCAGTAGCTCTTTGTTAGAACAACCCGTTGTTGACAGTGAACCCTCTGTCTGAGACGCGTGCCACAACCTTCGATTATCCTGTCAAGCTACCCTTTGGCGTACTGCCTTGCAGTCTGTATCCACCTCTGGTGCAGGTTGTAACATCAATCAAATCAAATATTAAAAAAAGATATTTGCAAATATCTGAATACCTTCAGATGTCGGAAAAATAATATTCTGGTTCCCGGCCTCTCCGGGTCCCCCGGGTTAACAGCTTAATCGCGATCTGGGACATGGATAGCCGGGCCCGGCATATGGATCCCCGGGCTTGATTGATGGGAGTGGTGTGGAAATTAGAACTCGCGGCAGCGCAATGGTTTTTTTGGTCGCATTAGCCCGTGCTCGACGCGTTTCAAGCCCGAGCAGTGGATCGACGATGGTCGCGGTGCAACTGCCGTGACACCCCGTGCTAAGTGAAGCTATTCACAGATTCTGCCCATGTGGAGCATGGGGGAGTGCCAAGGAGCATGTTCAGGGACGAGCGAGAGTAAGAAAAGAAGGATCTGATTGTCTTTCTTGAGCGAGGCCCTTCGGGCCATGCTCAGGCTATATATGCTCCTACTCCTGAGCGCGAGCCGCCATACGGCTCGTGCTCGGGAGTAGCATGTCGGCATGAACCCTAACCCTGACTGGCCTGCTCAACATGTTCTGCATTAAAATTTCTGTGCAACCTTTAGCATCCTTCTCTTCTTCTTTTCCTGCCTCCACCCCCTTTTCATCCCAATTTTTCTTTTTTCTTTTCTTTTTTTTCATCTGTCCCTGTTCCTAGGAAATTGAGCGGCATTAATGCTGATATGGTCGGTGCGTCAATCCCAACTGCATGCATGGGTTAACCCGAACTTCGAATGCGGTAACCCTAACTTTGGTCTGTACGGCCACCACAACGTCGATGGGGCAATAAAAGAGACGGATTTGGTTTCAGCGTGAGCGGTTTTTGGGGAGTCTACACCAATCTTTTCCCGTTTTGATTTCGTTTTGTGTCGATTTGATTTACCTCTGCGTTCTTAAATCAAATCGACTCGGTCGGGGCCTGAGCGCCTAGGTTTTGGACCAATGAGCGCGGGGCTAGCGCCCCACCTCAAATCAAATCGACTCGATTTGATTTAGGCATAACAGTAAGACCCACCTGGTGCAAGTAAAGCGGCGGATGAAATCCGTATTGTTGTCACGGTGGCGTGACATGGCTGTCGCTCAACCTTATTTGCAACCCTAACCCTCGTCACTCGTTTGTATATAGACTTCTCAAGGTGCGGATCCTTCCAGGGATCTCTTCCTTTCTTCATCTTAATGTTCTAGACAATGGAATAGAGGAATCGTAGCCTTGACTCGAAGTGCCTTGCGCCAGCCGTCACAATTGTGGTCTTCTGCGAGCAGTTGTAGCGGGTGACGTGCTGAGATGGTGATGACATTGAATGTCGAGGGCTATGAACTACAACGGCGACGGCCGACAAGCCGGGAAGACAAAAAGCGCGAGGGGAGCCATATTATGTCTCATTCTGCCGCTGCGCCGCTGTGCCGTGGAGGAGCTAAAATGGATGCTCTGAAAACCAACTGCCCGAGACTGGAATGCTCATTGGAGGGTGGAGCAAGGTAGGGTCATGGATCCGAAGCATGAATTGATTGGAGGGAGCTGGCCCGCAGGTGAGATATTGTACCGAGTACCTGGCTGGGACCAAACGCCTCGCACTGTCGAGGTACCAGATAATGGTGGCCCTGTTCAGCCAAATTCGGCACCCAGAACAGCAAGTTCTGTACTTGATCCCTTGTAAAGGCTCTACCAAGTAGAACAAACCAGAGCGTCAGGACAAGGCCAAATGCGATGAGTCAGGTAGGGAATCTCTTACATGTACCCAGGTTGTCCACGATACCGAATCGCATTCTGGGGTGTATTCGGTGCCAAAGAACTTGGCATAGCCAGTCCAATATATCCTGCCCCAGGGTGCAAGTGTCTCCTTGGTGGCGCTAATAACCCAGTCTAATTTGTGGTTGTAGTCGTCACCGTTGATGATACGTTCAGTGCGTGAGAGTTGTTCGTCACAACTGCGACTGATCTTATCAAGATCCCAGCCTTTGGGTCTAAATCCAAACCACGACTCGAACTTGTCGGCTCCTTTCTTCACAAGACCTTCAAAGTCAAGCTCGATAAAAATCTTCTGAAAACCGGTGATATGGATCCATTGGAACACGCACGCGTTAAGAATTTTACTGAGCTCAGCATTATTACCCCCTACACGTCGAAATACAGTCAGCTGGAAATGCGGGAGACAAGGAGAACTTGGAAAAGAAAAAGAAAAGATCAAACGTACCGACAGACAGTAGGATAGCGTCTTGATGAGCTGTGGTATACGGGATCTGCTTGCTGAGCATATCATCCACCACAGGATCCGAACAAGACCTGAACTCAAATGGGGCCTCGCCACTTGAACCTTTCAACCTGTCATCGTCCTTGACAAGCTGGGGGTACGAGCCATCATATCGACTGCAAGCATAATCTTAGATTAGTACGGTCAGAACCTGCTCTGCGAGTGTTTAAATTCAACATGCTAGACAGGTTGTCACACGGTTCCCGCTGAAAGTATCCAACACAGTGTATTCGGTCACCTGGCACAACAACTACCATGCCAAGGACCCTCCGCATCCTACCAGATAGTAGCGCGGCTGAAGGAGGAAGATGCCAGATGACCAGCATACTGAAGGATGGTTGGTCAGGAAGGTCGCCGACACGGGGCTGATCTGCAGGATGGCTGCAGAAGCCACTAAGTCATGACGACTGTTCTCTTTGTAATCGTCGGAGCTGAGGGAGGCCTCCGACGGAGAGAAGGCATGGCCACGGAAGTACGAGGGCCTAGAAGGGACTTGTACGAGTATAAATAGGGCCTTGGTTTTCCTAGTTAGAATGCTGGAAGGACAAGGACCTTGAGGCCATTACAGTTTATTATATTGATTTGAATACAAGCCTATTCCAAGCAAATTATGCATGCCCTTGTCACACAGGTGGTACTTGTCACGGCGTGTACTGGGAACCATTCTGCCCACTGAGCCATGCCCTCGCAAAAGGATACAAGACTGCAAGTCCCCAGGGCTTGCACTCGAATGGCTTATAGTAGGCTTTCCCCTGGGTTTCCCAGGCCCAGAGCCAGCGCCGTGACAGTACTTACCACTCTGGGTAAACAAGGATGGGATGCCCAACCTATTACCCGCTCCTATGCCGGCGAAATAAGAATCACCAACAGCACCAAGACGCCTGATGCTACTAAGATCCATATCAAAATCGGGATCTATTTGGCGCCCCATCAAGGAATTGGACCATAAAGACCAATTTCCGGAATGAGGGATGGCGATGGTGGCTCCTATGAGTCTAGAGGCGAGTAAAGCGCGCCATATCCCCAAGTTCCGCATGGTGAAGTACTAGCAGTTGTTAGGGGCTGTAGTAGGGTGAAGATGGCAACTGAAAGAAAAAGACTTGAAGACTGCCCCCAAGAGAAATTGAAGTTGCAGATCATGGATGCGTGTCTGAGCAATCTCATTGAATCGACGAGTATTCCGGATGGCCAAGGTGCTTGCCTCTTTATACACGGGAACATGGGGAGCCGGCTACGATGCGTTGGACTTTTGTGTCTTCAGACCTCCGAGTCCTTCTGACCGAGAGTTCTGGGCTCGGCTGGACCTCGTGCACCTCGGCTCCCAATCTGGCCTCCGCCTTCTCGGATATTGCCTCACATGGGGAGAATATAATGAAGTCAACTCATCACGGTGGCATAGCGTTGCCGTTGGCTCCTAGTGTCCAGAACCAGACAACAGTGGAGGCCGTGTTGGTGATCCTGTGATCCATGCTCGCTGCACGCAAGGTCGTAGAGAGGACAAAAGTCTGATCACGATAACATAGACGGTGCGGCGCATCCTCTTGATTTGGCTAGACACCGCGGAGCCTCAAGGAACCCCCTCTCAAACAAAGCTATCTTAAATCTTTTGGTATCACTGTGACATCAGTGTATTTTAAAGCCCAGGTCGCAGGCGGCTGCAGACCTGGGACCATAAGTCCATTCCCACCCCTGTACCCTGAGGGGTCACTAGATCCAACAGAGCCTCAACCTTCATAAACTGCGTGCATGGTAGTACCTGACCCCTTATCACCTGTTGCTATTCCACAATTACCGCCAAATAGTTTGTTGTTTGATTGCATCGGTTGTTCTGTGACAACATTTGACACATTGCATTGTCACAGTAGTCCAGAAGCAAATTTCTGCTGTGGGTGATTCATTTTTGTCGCGCCTGATCTTGTCACTGAGGCACAGTAGCATTGTCGGTCAGCGTGTGAGAGCCAACAAGACCAGGATGAGGATGAAAGGGAGTTTTATAGGGAGAGATTGGGGCAGTTTAGGTGGGGTTTGAGGGTTAGAAGTAAGGGGGTTGGGTTTGTAGGAGTTGCCTTGAAGGAAATGGAGGAAAGTTTGAGGGAGATTGATATGACCAGCAGACCTGTGCCAAGCTTTGGCTGTAGTGCAGCCCCTGAAGCTATAGGAAAGGAGGTTGAGAAAGTGGATCATTCGGTAGGGGGCGAGGTCTTTGAATCATATGGGTATACCAGTTTTCCGGGGCTTGATCAGGGCTTCCATTATTTCCATCAACAATCTGCGGAAATGGATGATCCATCGACATTCAGCTTGGGCGGCGAATTTGTCACGCTGGATGGCGCTCAGACATTTGAAGGAAGTTTGTATGGCACGTAATTGGGGCGGATTACTTGTCGTTGCTTTTACTTGTCCCGGCTTGCGCATAAAGTTGGAAGCAGTAACGTCCTTGTGGAAATCGCCGCATTCATCAGCAACGACTCGGCGGTCTTGAAGCTAAGCTTCTTCTGCTCGGTCTTTAAATTTGACTCTGGTAATCTGATGGTTGGTTAGAAAACTCTCAATAGCGCCGAGCTGTCAAAGAAATATTCAACGCTGCCCGCTGGCCCGACCAATGGGGGTCCAGCTCTCCTCCGAAGCAGAGCTGGTCTACCATAAGTCAGACCAGCGGCTACGGTATTCAGTTTGGACCCCTTTAAATATCGGACCTTTAAATATCGGACTTCTCCTAATATCATCCGTTCTGGGTATATACCTATTATAACCGCTTACCTCCCACACCCTTCCACAACCACACAGAAAGTCTGGGATGTCTGGGAAGCTGTGATAGGTCTGGGAGGCTATGGGAGGTGTGGGTTGTTGTGCGAGGAATAATAGTCATTCGACCGCAATGAGGCCGAAGGTTTGGGGGGCTGGCCCCCATAGAGCTTTGCTTCACTTCTCTGAGAATATGCGAGGCGCCGGAGGTTTTGTACTAATCTACATACAATGTCACTTTCCTTCGTTCAATGCTTTGGTCACCTATAGCCTATTGTCTTCCGCCTCATAAACAATTTCACGGTTTAGGCTTTTTTTGGTTTCTGGAGGGGCACATTGCATCTCACGGCGGCTGTGGGGCGGGACCCAGGTTGTACGAACTGGGTGTTGGGCAATTAATATCACTTAAATTTAAGCAGCCCTGAACTGGTGCCTGCTTGGGCGATTCGGCAGTCTCATAAGTCAATCCTGTATCCTTTCCAATTTTCTCCCCTTTTCCCTTCTTCTCATCTTGTCTCTTTCAGAACGCTTTCATCAACACCACCCAGCCCCTGGCCCCTATCTCAACATGGCAGAAGTAGTGGGAACCGCCGTTGGAGTCATTTCCTTCGGCATAAGCGTTTGCCAGGGAGTCACCTCTTACCTCCGCTCCATTAGGGGCCGTGAAAAGAGGATTTCGGATGCTCTGAATGAGGTAGAGGCGTTGATGACAGCCCTTAATGCATTCAAAAGAGTGCTCCCTGATCTCGGCGATAACCAAGAAGACGACGTGAAACTCGTTCAGGTTGCCCTCACAAACTGCGACAAACACTTGATAGCAATGGAACAGCTACTTCTAGGATGGAATGGGTCAGCTACGACTGGCAGACTTGGGGACAAACTGAAACGTTTTGGCCGTGCGGTTACTCACCCCCTTCGCGAAGAAGAACTCGTCTCGCTACAGCAACAAGTACAACGCTTGTTGAGCAATCTAAATCAGATCAAAAGTACCATCTCTCTGTACGTAATACTGTACTCCTTCTCGTCAACTTGCCCTCCAGTACTGACCGCGTTTGGCTTCAGGAAACGTCAAATACACGTCGAGGAGGCCCAGTCATCGCACAGACAGCGGACCTTTAACCAGCTCAGCGATCTGAAAAGCACACTTACCAGTAATCTGGTCCAAATGAACGAGCACGCTGGTCAAGTTCGGTTGGACATAAGGGATCTTGATTCCAAGGTTGGTGGAACCCTCACGCTGATACAAGATGATCTTCGCGCGATGGGATCAGCCAACCGTTTGGTGTACGAACGGGTAGCCGAGTTGCTTGGCCAGATGACAACAAACAGCAACTCGGAGGTTCTCAGACGCAGCAGCGATTATGATCCATATGGTGGGGAAGAAATGAGCCTACATGTACACAAACCGACCGCCTGCAGCTGCACCCCAACCCGTCACCTGGACAGATACGTGTACAAGTTATGGGGGGTTGAAGTTCGGTTCGATCAACACAAACCACCATCTCATCACAAGCAATGCAAACTACATGGCGTCAACCGAACGACTCGTCAAATGAGGGCCATCCAGGCTGGATTTCCGATAAGACTTGCGTGGCTGCTTGGGCGCATCAATTGGATGTCGGTGCGTTATGTTAAAGGAATCAACCATGTTCAGTTATCTCTACAATTCCAGAACATTGTCCCATTCAAGCAATGTAAGGTATGTCAACAGCTACTCAACATGAACATACAGGCACGGAGTGAACCACCGGAGGCGTGTGCGCTTATCGTTAAGCAAACTGAGCGCTCATTCCTTGCCCTTTATCATCACGGCAGCGCATCTCCACGTGACAAGGATGAGAATGGTGTCAGCCATGCATTGGTCAGTACTTCAACAATGCGAGCTTCCAACAGACTTGGGCTAAGTCCTAGAATCACTGCAGAATTGTTTGACGGTACTATTCGACATTATCTGTCACGTCCGTTTGAACGACTCTAGCGCCAGCGCTATGGTGCACCTGTTCCAGTCGATATGTAATTCAGTTGACCTTCCGGACAGTGAGGCCATCTAGCAAGTCACATCTCGCCAGGTACCTGTTTAATAGGACTCGGGCTGACTTTCAAGCACAGTGCAAACACGATAACGGCGGTATTTTCCAGGACAGCACTGAGACGCTATGCTATAGAGGAGCCAAGGCGATTGGCTGATCCTATTGGGAATACCCTCATCAGGGGCATCATTTCAAACTTTGTTCGAACTTTTAATGCAGATCAAACCTTACTGGCGACAGATAATGCTGGTATCGACATGTACGAAGGTGGGGATATTGATACCGAAAGAATGCTCAAGGCTATATGTGAGCAGTCCATGGAGTCTCTCGATGTCGAGATTGCGCGGAATCCCGAGTCTACGACAAGAAGGATCAGACAGCACACTTTGCTCCAGGCTGCTATCCCTTGGCCAGATGGCCTACTAAGGCTACTTGCCACTGGGGCCGCTGAGGCTTTAGATACCGGCTCGTACAACACGCCATTCTTACTCGCATGTCGCTTCAAGTACTCCGAGGCACTCAAAGTCCTCATGGAAGCCGGTTGTCGAATCCCAACAAACTACACGGCCGGCAACAAGGCAACTTCATTTGACTTGAGATGCCTGAATGCCACAACAGACGAATGCGTCATGGCATTTACCAGATGCCTTGCGGATAGGCGACGTAGACTCCTCTTGATTGCGCAGGAAACCCTGGGTGTTTATCGGAACTGGCACTCAGAGTCCGTACCGGACAGCATATCAGATAGTATCTGCACCCTTCTCGACGCTCACAACATTACTATCCCCGACTATCTCACGGTTCCATCCGGTTACAAAACCATCTACCACAACCCCTCAACCTCACTGCGACATTTCCCTCTCTTTTACGCCCAAGGCTTTCGATCGTTCAACTCCACAAACTCTATAGGTCTAACAGCCAGCATGATTTGGCGCGGAGAGATAGTCGCGCTACTGACCTGGCACGAACAACCCAGTAGTCTGCTCAGCACCATTTCCTGGCTTGAACAGCATGGCTTCCTCCACACCAAAGCAAGCGATCCCCTCAAACTTGGTCTCAATACCCATGCAACTGGGTGGCATTACTGGGCCACTGCACTTGGATACGGCCTGTGGAACCTTACCTGGGAATGCTGGAGGACCTCACTAGCTTGGAGTCTCATCAGAAAGCTTCCTGCGGCTACAAATATTGTGCACGACAACTGCGTCTGTTGGTGTAGCGAGAATGGGACAGGTTGCTCACCGATCAAGTCACTCTGGAAAGCATACGCTGCGCGGATTAATTGTCGCCGCCGCGCTGGGGTAATGCCCAATCGATTCCGGGATCCGTCAGATAACCCCTTTTTATCAACCTTGCCCTTCCCAAAAGATTTTATCCGTTTTCTGACATTCGAAGCATTGGAAATGACACACACCTGCTGTTCCGTACACCGGGTCGAAACAGACCCCAAAATTCGACTGTACAATGAGGACGAAGAAGACACTGATATCGATTCAGTCATTTTCAACGATGACCATGTTGTTTTAGTGGCTTGTCCACCGCACCTGGTGGACGAAATGAGAACCCAAGATCATGAAAAGCGCAATGCAGAGCTACTCGAACAGTTGATGAATGACTTTGACCAGCAAATGAACAAGATGAACCTGACTTCGCCTAAGGGCTTGGAACACTTGTTGAGTTACTGGAGGGATAAAATGCGCGGATTGTTTGATGTTAATGAAGGGGAAGTGGGGAGAATGAAGAATGTGGTTGGGAAAGTGACTTGTAAGTATGATCATATCACGGGGAGAATGGTACAAGTGATTGACGATTGAATGTAGGTGAATTACCGAAATGTGTCGAGGAGTTTTTGGGCCGGGATTTTTGGGGGGTTTGTGCTGGGGATGACGGTTCAGAAATGGAAAGCCGAGGGGGAAATAAGACTCTTTTGGATAGGTATGGTCGACTTTTCCCTAACATACCTTCATATTTGTAGGCAATCCGCCAATATCTGACGACTCCATACTGGCTGCTCTGGAGACGCTTGTTGGTTCCTTGCATTCAATAAAAGATATTGGCGGCTTACGTGCGGGACATCGCGAGATGCCGAGTGTCATGGATCCAATTTTATATTCTTTTTTTTTTTTTTTCGCTTTTTCCAAGATGACTTTGTCACGGAAGGGGCAAATTGTAATGACTGAGATTGGTTATTATATCCTCCCTCCACCACGTCCACCTCTGTCTATTCCACCTTGCCAAACAAAATAGCAATCACCAAAGTAGAGATGACAGTGTTTGCGCTGGTTTTCTTAACTCATGCGCTGATCTTAATCTTTGGATCAATATCTCTTTTCCGTATGCTATATCTACACAAAAAGCCTAAACCTTTTGGCCTCATACTTCGCATCTACCAGATCGCCATATCCCTCCTTTCTATCATCACCTTTGTCGTTATCATCATTCTTAGCCAAAATTCTCCCCTTCACGTTCAAGTCCGGAAGACTTCAGCTTTGTGGGAAAAGCTTGGGCGATCATAACACTCCAACTCGGCCAAGTAAGATCACAAAGGGTTTTATAATAAAGTTTATACGAACGTCACTAATCGTCAAGTTAAAGATCGGTGCTTTGTTCCCAATTGTTCAAGGATTGATATTTACGATTACGAATGAGCAACGCCAGAAACGCCCGAAAACCACCAGCATAACCATTCTTATCCCTGTTGCTTTCAGCACCACACAATTTATCATAGGGATAATTCTCAAAGCCTTCCCACAGATTCTCTTAACTTCGTCATTATCGTGGCATTTCTTTTGTGTGTGTGTCGGTGTGGTTTTGGCTTTGAAGGTTTGCAAAATCAAGAAGATGCCCATGACATTGATAAAACGGCTTTTGCCTTTAATTATCATGCCAATATCTATTGTTTTTGAGGTTCTCTTGTTAGGCGACACCTTTTCTGATTTTCCGCCGGACTGGATGTTTTTTATCACTATGTTCTTGGGGAGTCTAGTTTTGTTGATTGATCTTCTCTATCGGAAAACGAATTTATCAGATCAACAGTCACAGTCATCCAGCAATCTTGTTCTCGGTCAGATGCAAAACGATCTTGTGGGAGAGTTACCATCGAGAATGACAGAACAGGCGGAATAGGCGGAACAGGCGGCGGAACAGGCAGAGCCGGAAAGCGAGATTTAGAACTGACTCGATGTTCCTGTACTTACTCTTGTACACCAGTCCGGAAGGGTCTGTATGATGATGATACTTTGGGACGCAATCAGCTTATTCAGTTCATACTTGATAAGACTCCATACCCAAGTCCGTTATTGTTTGCCTTGTCATTTTACAACGTAAGAAACCGGCGGGGGGCGTGCTCACTTTCCCCGCCCTGACGCCCAATTCCTGGTTGGTTCGATCGAGAAGTACGCACCAGCTCTAGCTGATCGTAGGTGAAGAACCCGCACATCCGCTAGGATGCCTATGCCTCGCAGTTGAGAACAGGTCTCACAGTTGAGAACAGGTCTCACAGTTGAGAACAGGTCTCGCAGTTGAGAACAGGCCTCGCAGTTGGGAACAGGCCTCGCAGTTGGGAACAGGCCTCGCAGTTGAGAACAGGCCTCGCAGTTGAGAACAGGCCTCGCAGTTGAGAACAGGCCTCGCAGTTGAGAACAGGCCTCGCAGTTGAGAACAGGCCTCGCAGTTGAG
>MU865602.1:0-16851 GCA_033297215.1 Podospora fimiseda | reverse complement strand
AGGAGCTGAGCAACCACTTCAGGTAGGCAAGAAACCTGTCTCATCACTGTACATAATATAAGTATGAAAGAGCTTGCGTGAGAAGAGAAGGAGAAGCAATCAACTTTCTCAAGACAATCATCTGAAGTCCAAATCTTGAAGAGTGAAGTGTTTCTGACACAGTTCGTTTGGATGGTACCTATGTATCCTCACAATTAAACAAACAAACAAACACAACACCTGCCTTTTCTTGTCCCTTCCGCTCACTTTCAATGTCCTTTACAATCCAGCAACATTGAAATCCGCCTTTGATGCCTTTCGAGTCAATATATAGTCGATCGTAGACCAAAGCTGGGATTAAAAAACAGTGGGAGTGATGCCGGATTCCATAGATCAGATAGATAAGATAAGGACAGGGTATATATACCTGGACCTCCGGTCCAGGACCCTCTCTTTCCTTCCTCCATCATCAATATCACCCATTATTATAGCTTCCACCTGTGCCTTTGCCATGGAAGCATCCTTTTCGGGGTTTTTCCCCATCAGGGAGATATTAAGGCTGGGATAAAATTATCTGAGAGTCTTTAAAGCTGGGATAATAAAATTCTGGGAGTCTCTTAAGTTTGGATAAAAAAACCATCCAAGCTTAGGGATTTTCTTTTGGTTTTGGAACATGGGATGAAGTACGAGGGAACGCCAATATGTATAAGACCGTTGCCTTTGCTTAATGCTTTAAAAGGAATGTGGAGCAAAGCCCACCCCTGCACCACCACCACCACTGGTTATTATAGGGGTATGCTCAGTGGTCTTGGCCACTGATCAGACTGAGCACTTCCTGATTGGTCGTACGGGGACTTGTGGGTGTTCTCATCCCTGGCCCAATGATTGGATGAGGTGTCTCGGCACCTCGGGAACCACCCAGTGGTCCCTGCACGGAAGTATTACGGTTGGGACGTAACACCTCGCTTCGCTCGATTATCCATATTTTGTTGATGCGCACTACTTCCACTACTTCCACGGTTTCCCATTAAATAAAGGTGGCCTTCGAAGATCAATACTTGCTCTGAGGTCCTGGCCTTGGATTTCAGTGGGTTATGTGGAATGCTGGGTGTAGAATGCTGGTTGTGGAATATTGGGCCAGGACCGAAGAGTTCGGGGACTCGAGAGGTGGCCTAAGCTTCTTAACAAACAGAGCTAGCTGATGTTGTGATCTCTTTCTAATCAACAAAAATCTCACGGCGAATAACAAAACTTTCTTTGTCACCGCCGCTGTGTAATTCGGTGTTACCGATCCCCCTTTCTTTCGATGCACTGGGCATTGTTCTCAAGACCCGGAAACGTCACGGGAGCAACAAGTCCGCTTCCGGCCCTCTCTTCAATGATGAGACGCATTTACTTTTTTACTCTCAAGAAGATAAATCATGGCAGGCAAAGGTATTCGCTCCATCTCAAACTGAAGCAATCCCAAGATATCCGCAAAACTCTCTCCAACCAAACCAAAATTTCCTCTTGATTAAACCCCGTGTCTAGATAATCATTCAAAAAATGCCTCTAAAAGGTGCGCCCAGAACGAGGGCAGACGCAAGCGCCGAAATGCTCGGTCAGCTCCACGCTGCTTACCGGTTTAACCTGGAAGATCGGGCAATGGGAGCCATGATCGGGTCCGCCCTAGGCGATGCGGTCGGCCTCTACACGGAATTCCTTTTAAGCGTGGAAGAGGTCATTGACATCTATGGAGATTTTCCCGCCTTCAAATTTCATCCCCCGCCCGTCGACCCCGAATTTACCGGTGATGAACACCGCGGAAACCATCCCGAAGGCAACTGGTCCGACGAGACCGACCACGCTATAGTCATGACCCTCTCGTTTCTCAGCAGGGCGAGGACATGCAGAGATCTTGCCGGCCAGATTTCGTATAGTGTAGACCAGATACCCTTACCTCCCCCCAGATCCATCGCCAGGCGCATACTGATTTGGCTCAACAACGGCAATATGGCCCTGGGGACATATCCAATTGGCTCAGGCAGCCACACCAGGGCGGTTTGTTTTAGAGACAACTACAAAAATGAGTGATTGGAAAGGTCAAAGACGGTATGGGCCACCGACAGGACCAACGCGAAAGGCCTGGTGCCTGCGTATACGTCGGCACCCAATGGAGCTCTGATGCGGACACATCCCTTGGGCATCATGACGACGTTCAGACCAGAGCTAGAAGCCTTTGAGGCTGCAGCCAACCTTTGCAAGCCTACCCATTTCGATCCTCGGTGTGTTATTTCGTGCGTAATAGGCACGGGCTTGGTGCGTGCCTGTATGAGGGGGGAGATCAGGCACGAACAGCATATCGACGCCCTGGTCAACAGAGCGGTGGCTTGGTATATTGGCTGGGAGACGGACGCCGATGCGCTCACACGATTTAACAGGGCCACGTTGGACGCACATGTCGCGCCAGTCAACGGGTTCGATGGCCTTCACATACACGGGGGATCCGAAGGATATACGTAAATATGTTTGGGCGCCGGAATACACTGTCTGAGATTGTGGATCAGGATGTGTAGCCTGCGCGGAAATGCCCCGGTGACACGGGGGATGATTTTTGAGGATATAATGCACGAGCTGGTAATGAGAGCTGGGGATGCCGATACAAATGGATGTTTCGCAGGCGCTCTCTTGGGAGCGTGCTGCGGATACAATGCACTGCCCAACAAGTGGAAGGGTGGACTAATCAACGGAGGTTGGCTAGAGAAAAAGTCAAGACAGCTTTGCATGGTTTTGGGATTCCGCCGAGAAGCGTACGATGGAGACGCAGACCGGGAAAACGGTCGATACGGTGGTCATAGAGGACCGTTAAGCCGGGATCGTTTCGCGGCCATGGGCGCAATTCTTACAGCGGACAATGCGAGGAGACGCGCGGCACGGACCGCACGGGCGGCAGCCAAACGGGGTTGTCCTCAGTAAGAACTTTCACACGGTGTTGTCGGCTGGAAGGTCCCTCCTTGCCGCCTCTTCCTTCTCCAGTGAGTCGGCAACATTGAGTCTCCTAATGATTTTGGCCGGATTTCCCGCAACGACAACAAAGTCCGGAACATCTTTGGTCACAACGCTGCCGGCGCCAACCGTGACGCCTCTGCCGATGGTGACACCACCCAAAACAATCACACTTCCACCGAACCAACAGTCCTCGCCGATCACGATGGGTTTGCCTCCTTCTGGTCCCGTGAGGCCGTTTCGAACAAAGGGATCAATCGGATGGGTGGCTGAATAGAAGCAGCAGTTAGGGCCGATGAGTGTACGGGAACCAACGGTGATGGGAGCTGTGTCGAGCCAGGTCGAGTTGAAGTTTACGTAAACTTGTTTGCCAAATCTGCGGAAAGGAATCAGCAAGACGTGAATAGGTAAACACCAAGGAGGAGACTGTGCATTACTTCAAATTGAAACCGTAATCAACTTTTATAGGACCATCGATATATGGATAATCACGAAACTGAGCATCATCTTCTGCCAAAACCGGTGGGGAGGGCGTATCATCGCAGATAATCCTTTTTTTGGAGAACGGTCAGAAAAAACATGATATTTCATAAGGGGGTCTGGGGGGTCGTTTAAATGTAATTGAATTTTTTTTTTTTTTACTTTTTCCATAAATCTACCATTTGTCTCCTAGTGAAATCGAGCGTTGATCCAATCGCGTTGAAGTCGTTGCATGCTGCGATGCATCTCCTGCGAGCTGCAATGACATCTGGAGCGAAAGCGTAAAAGAGCTCGCCGTTTTCCCATCGACGACGGTTTTCGACGAGGTCGAGATCTTTGAGGGACATTTTGAAATCAGATAGAAAAGAAAGGAAATTTTGAGGGATAAGACAGGTAGGGTTGAAAATGAGATGAAGGGCGGGGTTGACTTTTTAAACGTCGGCGGTGGCAGTCATGATCCTTTGGACCGAGAAGGTGAGGGGAAAGGGGGAGTAGGGTGTGGGGTGTTGTAAGCGGAGTTACTCGATTGGGAATGGTCAGCTCGGATTTTGGGCGGCAACGGCGGCCCCACTTTTGACCCTCAAATCTGTTCTTTCCTACATTTGTTGAATTTGACGCCGACGATCAGGTGGGGATTATTTGTGTCGATATCAAATACCTGCTCGCTACAAAACTGACATCCGAAAGGTTCACCATTCATAAGCCTTGTGCGGGGGTTCTTCAATCACATACGACCATAGACAGTAGAAAACTCGGCATCCCGTCCGCTCTGCCCTAGATAAGCTACTGATCGCCAGACTAGTACTCAGGTGGGTGACCACTGGGGAATCCCTGGTGTTGTATGTTCTTTTGCTGAATGTTTTGCTCTTTTTATTTGAGTTCGTAGGACCATCTTTGGGGAGCCTCACGACCCGGCAAGTTCTTTTTGTCCGTTTTATGGCCCCGTTTTGGAAACGTCGACTTCGATGTAGATTTGTTAAGAATAGAACGGCGCAGCGATGCCGATGTGGCAGCGACTCCGCCGCCAACTCTGGTAAATGCATGCCTCAATATATATGGAATTGGGGTGCCTGTATCCCCTGCATCATGTACACTCTGTCTCTTCATCCCAGTTTCATGGAAAGTTACAGACAGCTGACAGAATGCCTCGAGTCATCATCAAGCAACATCAACGAGTTGATCCATTGGATACGGAAGAAAGACGTCGAAGGGTAGCTGAGAATATCCAAAGACTTTCTCAAAATATTTTTGATCAGTGTCTTCCTATCTCAAAAAAAGCAGAAGCAGAGATACGAGCTTCGCAGGACCTGGAGTCGTGAGTCTCTCACTCAAATATTGCAAATTGCCTTTGGAATACTATAAACACTAAGCATTGCTTCAGATTCTTCCGAGAGTTAAATCCATTTCCTGATTACGATATTAAGAACGCTTGGATAGACTTATGTCTTGACAAGCCGCGGCCGAAACTTCTTTTCCAGGCATTTCTAGATGAAAAGATTTGATCCTCTCGGGGAGAGCGCCCTTCAATAGGCGACTACGAAATCGAGACGGTACAGACAATCTCGGTCGTCAATAGAGTTATAATGCTCTGGAGGAGTCTCGTTGCAAAGGCTGGTAGGACGATTCTCCGGGACCAGAGACATCAAGATCCCACTAACAGTGAAAAATGGCGACTCCGATGAGTAGACATCACAGTATCTAAGGGGGGCGCCAGGTTTTGGACCTGTTGCAGATATAAGCAGAGTGAGTTTATATTGTTTTCTTGTAGGCTAGTCCACGTATATCGAGGACTGATGATCTATCTCCCAGTGGATACGAACGACACTGGCCCAGGACAGGAACGAGTGAGAATCTTTTGCCAGATCATCGACTGCTATCTTGGTTCCCAAACCACACAGCTCAAACACCTCATACGCTCTCTAGAAAATAATAAGCCCGATGTCTCGACTCCCAAAGGTCAAAGCATTGTAGATGGTATGGCTGAGAAGAACAAGCCTATTGCCGTCCCCTTCCAAGATCAAGAGGATACCGATCTTTGTCCCCCGGCATGGACGTGCCTTCTGTGCGAGACCAGCTTCGTCCAACGGGCCGGTTTGACCAGACACAACCAATTCCAGCATTACAACAACAGAGGAACCTTTGACCAACCTTTGCCATGTCCCAGATGTGGTCCAAAATACACCCTTAATGGAGCATAGTAATGGTGCAACCATACGGAAAGATATCATGGCGCAGAATTCACACCGAATCTACCCAGAAAGGAACTTCGTGTACATGTACAGCCAAAGTCACCGAAACGTCCAAAAACAAGATCAGCTCCTTGCCCTATTTGCGAACACATGTTCTATCCGGGGAACAGCATGTCAAGGCATATGAACCAAAAACATGATACGCAGTTCAATAGGCCCTTCAACTGCCCCGAATGTGACTGACAGGGACTTGCAAAGACTATCATCATCGACCGAGAAACCTGGATGAGGCATATGGAGGAGCGCCATGGACTTGATGGACAAACCGGAGCTGCTGTCAGCCAGCCAGACCTCTGTCTGAACTTGAAGCGCAAGGCATGCGATGAAATCGAGGGTCAAACCTCGAGCGGGAGAGAGAGAGAGATAGAGAGAAGAGGCATTTGATCAGGGAGGAGAAGGAGGTGTAGTAGTGGGAGGATGGGTGGTGAGAATTATCAATAGATATCATAGGGCCAGAGAAACCTTTGGAAGAATTTTAGTTCCCAGATAATAAACTCAAGGCTATCAAGCATCTGCTCGGCCTCCTTATACTTTCCCTGATCATTCAGCACACCCGCAAGGTTACGCATGCTACTAAGCGTGGAGGAATGCTTCTTACCCAACACCTTCTCAAATAGCTGTAGCGCCTGCCGATGCATCTTCTCGGCCTCCTCATACTTCCCCTGGCTACCGAGCACAAGCGCAAGGTTATTCATGCTAGTAAGCGTGGAGGGATGCTCCTTGCACAACACCTTCTCCCTTAGCTGCAGCGCCTGCCGATGCATCTGCTCGGCCTCCTTATGTCGGACTTCATCGGGGGTTTTCCCAAGGCGACGCTGGAGGGTATCAATGTTGCGGTTGCAGGCTTCGATGCGGGATTGGGGGTCGCGGATGTAGTCGTGTTCGAAACCATATTTTTTGCGTTCAGAGTCGGAGAGGATTCGTATCGGCTTTCAGCGACAGGAGCCTACGAGATAGGAGCGGCAGCGCTGCAAGGCTGAAATCTGAGGTCCCGCGTCGCAGAGCTTCGCAAAAAAAAAGAAGATGGCTCGCCGGGGAAAGTGGGGCTCCAAAATACCCCTGTTCCACTCAATTCAAGGCCGTCCCTGTACATTCTCAAACTACAACCACCAATGGACATACCGAGGAGGAGGTGACGTACAAAAAAGACGCGTCAATTCTTCTTTTTCTTTTTCTCTTTGCTTTCGTTTATTTTATATTCTTTCGCATCGTCTTCAGCGGATTACCATGAGCAACTCGTTCTCCGACAACTTTCGTTCAAATTTTACGTGTCCGAATTCGAGGCCCATAATTTTCGATTCTTTCCAAGGTCTCTCGGTCAGATTATCCAACATGCCGGGACGCGCGAGTTACGCACACCATTGATATGGTTCTGGATATTGACAGGTCCAAGCGACCAAGGGTTTTGTTTTGCTGTTCATCTGCTTATCGCGATTTTTACTGACAAAGTCCAGATAATCCCATCCCGAGACCGCCGACTGGCCACGAGCTCCCTTGCAATACCTCGAAGCCGTACCATTCCCACGACACCTGTTTCCCCCGCCGATCACGAAGCCAACCAGGACTGGACACTTTCGCAGATCTTTGGCAAATACATGAAGGGCACTTGCCCCCTTACCGACCCTACAGTCCCACCGGTCTGACTTCAAGTGCAGCCGAAGGAAGGCTTGCAACGGCTGCAGCAACCAGCCGGAACCTTCTTCCTTATCTACGCTAATCAACACGTGACATTACGTCATCGAAGTCCACGGCTAGCGCCGTGACACCACCCTTAAGTTGCTTAGCTGGAACTATCCAGCCAGGCTGTCACCACTTTACCAGCTGTTATCAGCCCGTTGACTGGCCGCCAGGCTTTTGGAGAACTCTCATTGGCCAAATTTATTGAGGTGGAGCAGCCGACGGGGCTGCAGCGGTCTCCATGTGTATCTTTTTTGCGATCGAGAGATCGAGCTCCGCTCTCTCTCTTCTTCTTTTTTTCTTCATCTTAGGATTTTTACAAATCAATTGACAAGATTCAGCTGAAAGGCATGACTTCATTGCGATCAACGTAACAATGGATTGCAGGGGTATAATTCTTAGGCGGTTCTTTCCAAGAATGTCATTCAATGTTCTCTTGCTTTCACTAGTGATTTACGGGTGATATTTATAGGCAATTGATGGAGGGTAATTAGGATTTTGATAGGGTATTACCTTTCTTGACGGGGGGCAATACCTTTATGATAGGGGGGTCTCATTTCATGTCCAAGAGTGAGTGGAAATGATGGTACAGAATTAGGCATGCATGGGGAGAAATCAGGCATAAAAATCACCAAGTGGGGTGAATGCAGGCTGCTACGGGGCAGGGGAGAGTGCTGCCTAATTTAGCGATCTCTGTTTGTCTAGATAAATATATTAGGAGCACCGCTGGAAAGAATAATATATTCATCTTCATCTAACTCAGATAAAACCAAATGTATCTCAATAATATGCCAACTGAAGTGCTGAGCCTTATACTCAGCCAACTTCCATATGTCATCGATAACTATTGGGATGAATCCCCGATCGACTACCTCCGCAACGCTCGCCTAGTTTGCCGCCGCTGGAACACGCTTTGTTCGCCAATCCTCTTCCGTATAACCACTCTGCAACATTTCGAAGACGATTACAAAGCAGACGACGATGCAGAAGACGAAGACAAACCTCTGGATCCCACCAAATTTTCCCTATGGCACGCCGCAGTCGACAGTGAAGTGGTCAAACAACACGCCAAAGTCGCAAAGATAAATAGCGGACCTCACAAATACATGGACGAACGGGATTGGACTCTGAGGGAACTATTAATTGCTGATCGGTGGAAAGAGTTTCCGCATGCCATCTCGCGCCTTGCCGATTTGCCCAACATCAATGAGGTTTTTATTTGCTTTACGGACCATGTCTGGGGGCAGCAATCGGTCGAGAACGATTTTGGTTTGGTCGAAGATGTTGAACGACCATTGGAAAGGCTGAACACCCTGCGTTATGTGTTTAAAGCTATGGAACAGCATAAAGCCCGCCAACACGGCACCAAAATTCGGACTCTTTCTATTCAGCATTTGGCCAATCATATTATTCCGGAGGAGGTCATCATGTCGGATTCATTTCAATTTTGGGTTAAGGATATCACCGGGTTGAATCTGAGGGTGTCGGAGGAGTATAACGAACACGGTCCTGATCACGATTTGGATTTGATTGAGAGGAGAAGGTTTGAACCGTGGTTGCAAAATAGGTTTCTTCCTTTTTTTGCTGATCAACTTACGTCTTTGCATTTGTCGTTTGATGATTGCTGGGGAACTGCTCCGGGTATTTTTGACGGAGGGGATTTGATTTTTCCTAATTTGAAAAAGGTTCACTTGTGTCAGTTTGCTATTTCGCATAATGATCATTTGGATTGGGTTATGAGGCAGCCGCGGATTGAGAAGTTGTATTTAAATAGGTGTTATATTGTTGAAGGATTAAGGTTCTATCTGGATGATATGCCGAGGTGGGGGGTCAAGACTCATGATTGGGTTGTTGTTGTCCCTGAGGAAGAACAGGATGTTGACTGGGATATTGTGTATCAGTATAATGGGACTTGGGAGATGTTTTTGGGGAGGATGAGGGAGAAAATGTTGCGGTTGATTGATGTGAGGATTACGCATTGGGATGATGATGAGATATTTGTGTTTGATGATCCGGTTCCGATGCAGGGGGGGCCTACATTAAGGTATAAGGAGTTTGACATTGGGACGTTGCCGAGCAGGTGGCTTTCACCGAATGCGGAGCGGGTGGAGAGGGCGAAGGAGGGGGATTTGAGGGCTTGGGGGGAGTTGGTTGAGGTTACAGAGGAGAGAAGGGGAAGGATGCCATAGGGTAATATGGCATAATTTCCTATCTAGTTTAAAAGTATCGTACAGTTCCATTTTTTATTCATTCTCAGATTTATCAGTTGCTGAAATGTTTTTTAATCAAGGTGATCATGTGCTTGTCAATTCTGAGCATGTTTTCTGCGCTGGCTGTGCCTTTGCCTTGCGTTTTGGTGTTTTCTGGATTGATGGTCTTGCCTGTTTTATGATAAGCAAATCAAGCAGGAAAGTGCGTAGAAAAAGAAATAAGAAACGCTTCCAAAATATTTTGAGAATACAGATTGTCCACCATCGAGGCAACCAAAGCAAAGGGTATTGCTACAGTCCCGCCTTTGACCGAAGAAGCACAAGCAGGCGGCGCTTTTCGTTGCAACATCTGTCACAAGCAAATTGTTGGACTGACTTCACGAAGAGAGTGGAAGTAAGATAACAGAGAAGCTATATGTATGTTTGTTCAGTTCGAGTTATGTACTAACGCATGGTGGCAGGAAACATGTTTTCAATGATCTCCGGCCTTATTGCTGCACAGTCCAAGGCTGCAACTCTTCTGAATCTTGGACACAAAATACTCACAGCTCGACAAAGCCTTGGATGCGACATCAGATGGAACACTTCAAAAATGGATGGCAAAAGAGAATGTCCCTTTTGTGGACCACAGTAACCTCCTCTTTGTCAACGAAGCTTCTTGGAGCACGCTAGTAAGCACCTACAAGGGATTTCTTTGGCAGTCCTCCCGCAAACAAATTATGACGAATCAGAGTCCGACGGTGATGCCGATTCTGTCAGATTTAACGAGACCTAGTCAGAAAGTGGTTTAAGTTGATAACAGCTCGTATTCACTGTTCAGTGAATCTGTAAGGAGCCGGAGCTGAACGGCTAGCAACGGGAGCTGAATGGCTAGTAACAGGAGCTGAGCAACCACTTCAGGTAGGCAAGAAACCTGTCTCATCACTTTACATAATATAAGTATGAAAGAGCTTGCGTGAGAAGAGAAGGAGAAGAAATCAACTTTCTCAAGACAATCATCTGAAGTCCACATCTTGAAGAGTGAAGTGTTTCTGACAGATTCTACCATACTTACCGACAACGAACCCCCTGGACGCTGCCTCAGATCCACCTTCCAATATCAATTCACACAGTCAAATTCACCACGAACACTTTAAGACCAAGGCAATGCAAAAGTCGAAGGGCCAGGTTCCGGGAAATCTTCTCAAATCATGGATGTTTGCGGCCATACCGATGCAGAGATCTCCAAAAAATATAACGATGTCGGGCTATCACCAGCAGGACAAATCTGGGCTGTCAACAAGCCTATACGGTCATTTGATACCAAACCCAGCGCCCCTCTGCCCATGATGGATCCCGGATATTCCATGCCTTTGTATTCAAGTGATACAAGTGTTAGACAAAATATCGAGACAATACCGAGATTTGGATCTGGCCATGGGCAACAACATAATTTGAATCAAAGGAGGAATCCCAGCTACAACCAGCCGGTATCTGACAATGTAGCATCTACGTCCGAAGAACAGAGTGGGTCCATTTTTCTGCTGGTCCCAGTGAACCTAGCAGCACGCAAGGCGACCGAGAATGTATTAAACAGCTATTATCAGTGGCGAGACGAGGATGGCAATGTTATCGGTTTATGGATTGACCTTTCTGATCCGTCCAGTTCGACCATCACGATTGGGCAAGCCGACACCAACATTCACCTCCCAGACACATGGTCAAACACCAGGGGATCCTCTCCGCATATATCCAGTCTACATGCATCGGTTGAAGTTATACCAGAAACAGGGGCTGTGCTGTTGTGGGACCACTCCAAGTACGCAAATGTCGAGCCATTCGCCCCGAACTACCTCAGTGGCCACTGCTACACCGTCAAGTTTCGTTCCAGTATCAGACGATCTGTAATCGTCGCACGAGGCATCAACTCATACGTCGCGTTTGGGAAGGATAAGTGGTACCAGTTCGAGATACAATGGCAATCAGAGGCAATGTATGGTTTTAACAAGAAAGAGCCATACCAGATGGGTCCAAGACTACCAGCAAAAACGAAGCGTTATGTTCAGCTAAACAAGCTCGGTGGTGGCTCATATGGAACTGTTTACTCGGCTCTTGACGCTACCACTGGGCTCCTCATCGCCGTCATGCGATTCCACAGTCTGTTTGGTAAATACCTAACCTTCGCTACCAAGGAGGTAGCTAACCTGAAGGAAAGGGAGTTGAGACAGCATGTAAGTTTCGGCACCAATCCAGTCAAACTTAGGTTACTCTAAAACCTGTTGAAGCCACATATTCTCCGTGTTTTGGACTCTGTTGGAGGTGGTGAGAAGGACAACTGCGGCGAGATCTTCATGATTCTGCAAAAGGGAAACTTGAAGGATCTTCTCGGAACGATGGGAGACGAAGCACAAAAGTGGACGCTCTGAGAGATTGTATTACGGCAGATGCTCTCAGCGCTGGAGTGTCTTGAAACAAATCACATCATCCACCGTGACGTGAAGCCTGACAATATACTGTGGAATTACGATGAGAATGGCAACTACACCTTTTGTCTTGTCGACTTTGGGCTTTCTGACGACCCGAAAGTGGCCACAACAACGGCAGGCACTGCGCCGTTCATGGCGCCGGAAGTATTTTATCGACAGAAACAGACTACCAAGATTGATATTTGGCCAATTTACGCCACCATCGTATGGATGCGGAGTCGAGACTTCCGCGCTGTGTGCTCCTCGACCCCAGCATCGCAATCCGCAAAAATCTTCTCACCCAAATTAATTATCCCCGTGGCAATAGCCTGACTATCCCCACTTTTGGCTTCCTCGTACGTTTCGTAAACAGACACCTTGTGCCCAAATCCCTTTGTCAACGACAACCCCGGTGCATCAAGAGTCAGGATATGCTTAGTTATGATGCCCGGTCCTGTCCAATACGGTAGGCCTAGACTGTGTTGATTATAGCTCCTTCCCCTTTCCATTTTTGTCAGGTGGACTTACAAAGGCTGCAAACTTGCTCAAATACATTATCCAAAACCACAACCAACCCCTTCTCCGGTCGTTGTGGCCCAATGGTAGTAGAGTTTTTGTAACGGGCTGGACCCTGTAGTGGCCTTGGCAGCCCTCGGCCCCACAAGCAACTCCTCGAACGAAGCTATTCCCAGAATCCACTCAGCTCCACACAGCACCACAACTGAAACATCCAGAACATTCTCTCCTTACACTCGAACCAACATGTAGAACTATATTAGAAGCTCGCTATGGTGAGCTTTCTTAATCTTGTCTTTCATTTTCTTCTTCAAGTTCACAGTACTCGTAGAGTGGCCTAGCTAGTTGCAATATACTACCTTGAGACCGTTACAGTTTTGTACAGGAGAAAATGGCCTCGCCAAGAAGTCTGCCATATCCCTCCTCGTGCCTTGGACTTTACATCTGATTCATCTTTGTCAATCCTCTCGTCCACGGTCTCGGCAGGTAGAGGATTGGTACTGCTGTTGCCTTTAGATGAAGAAGGTCCAGCTTCGGTGCCGCTTGAGCGAAGACCCAGAGACTGGTGAGTAAGCGAGGTAGCAACTGCTGATGCGCCGGGTTTGCTGGTGTATGGGCTCAAGGGCATGGCAGGGACGTACCTATCCTTTTACGGGCAAGTAAGAATCCAGACTAAATTTATCGGAAAGTTCAAGAATGTTAGACATCATAGTCCACAAACTGCCTCGGATGGCTTGTAAAGCGCGGCTACCGCCGTCACATATCAAATTATGAGACTCAGCCGTCACGTTGCAATGTGGGGTTGGCATATCCTCCATGGACCTGAAAAGGAAGGTTGTCGGAACATGTACTGTCGACCCGTTTGAAGGTGTTGACAAGACGTTTGGAAAGTGAGAAATCTGAGACGCCTCTTCCGGCGCAGCTGCCAATAGACCTATCCCAAGTCTATCTTTCTCGCAGCTGTCACATCAACAGTCCCGTATGTCGTAGTGTGGGGTTCTGTCGGGACTCAGCCGTCCTTTGTCACATTCTCAAGGGTTTTGGAGTATTCTTTCAGATGTTCTTGTCCGGAAAGAACTTTCTCCTCCAGTCATGGAAAGCAATGGAAATGTCGATACAGCTATCAGGTATCAATACCTCGAAGCGGAGTGTGGACATGCACGACCTGTCACATTCGGAAAGGAATATGCGTCAGATAACTGTTCACTTCATGCTGATACCGCCGGTGGCGGGGGATATTGGAATTTACACATTTGATTTCGACTCAGATGTGCCCTGTTGAGTTACATTACTAGTTCGATAGGAGGAAACCCAAAAGCTTGCAAGACCTTCAGGCAAGGCCAATTGGCATCATGGTTTAGCAATATAGGAATGGATTGCGGAATGATCCATCACATACGGCCATAGAGAGTAGAAAACTCCGGATCCCGTCCGCTCTTCTATAGATAAGCTACTCATTGCCAGGTTAGTACTCAGGTGGGTGACTACTGGGGAATCCCTGGTGTTGTATGTTTTTTTTCCCCATGACTGTTTTTATTGAGTTTCAGCTCCAAATGCACCAATAATCTTCCATCGGTCTCATTTCGAACTCCGGGACTACGAAGGTCGTTGACGCCGTTGATATCGAAACCTGCATGTCCAGGAATACAAATGAATTAAAAAAACAAAAAAAAACTGAAAGTTAAATTAGACTGTTCCATAATTGAAGCGAAGCTTCAATAAGCATTAAGGTGTCATGTACCATGACTAACGTCTGCTAGAAGCGGAGGTTCTTCTAAGCGGATGCTCCTGGCACTTCTGAAATTTAATTGGTTGAGCATAAGCTCTCCTCTTATTGGATAGCCTCTTGATGGGGCGAAAAGTCCTTCGCCGAGTGGCTGAGGGTTTAGTGGGGCTAAAAAGGTCTTCACTGATTAGATAAGGAATCAGTCGTAAAAGCCACTGCGCTCGAAGCAGTTACACAGCCACAAAACTTACACAGCCACAAAACTTAGCCACATTTCGCGTAACGATGTCACGGCGTGAACTGGGAGCCATTCTGCCCACTGAGCCATGCCCTTACAAAAGGATACAAGACTACAAGTCCTCAGGACTTGCACTCAAATGGCTTATATAGTAGGCTTTCCCCTGGGTTTCCCAGGTCCAGGGCCAGCGCCGTGACAAACGAGCTTGGATAAACACGGCAACAGAACACAAACCAAACCAAAACAAAACAATAATACAAAAACACGCTTCCTCCTCCTCAATCAATACAATAACCACAATTCCAGAAAGCATAAAAAACATCATATACATACATTAACTATCTATCTATTCACCTTTAAAAACACAATATAATGGCTTCACAACAACATATCCAATCCTATAAATGCAACAACCTGTCAGATTGAACAAGGCCTAGTCAAGTAGAGAAGCAAGCGAATCAATCAAGCAACTTTCTAAACACAATCATCTGAAGTCCACATCCTGAAGAGTGCAGTGTTTCCAACACAACCTCCTCCCAGCGACCAAATTCATCTCTCTCAAAAAACATCTTAAAGGCCCAACAAAAGACTGTGCATCATGTCGCAATCAAGTTTATTCCTCTACCAAACCCACCAAAATCTAACTAACTTCTATTTAAAACAGCGCGCCAGGCAACACCAAAACACTCAAAAGCGGATTCAAGAAATACGCTCTCAATCCCAAACTCCCAACGCGTCGCAAATCCCCACTAACCCACCTACAACAAAGCGAACCACGCTCGATGCTGGCCTATCATCCCCAGAGCGACAACAACCGACCCCGAGACCTCGCCTATCAATAAACAATATAGGTATTCAACACCAACCCAGTACTCTACAGTTCCCGGTCATTAAACCATACAGCAATAAGGCCAATAACCAATATGCCCACAATAACCCCTGCCATAATGCCGACAAGCAGTCTTACCCCGCCCCCGCCAACACAGCACATTTGGACCCCATCCCATTTCAACCAATTCGCCCCAGAACTCTCCCTCCTAAGCGAAGGGGAACTTATAATAGACAAAAGCTCCGACCCTAGCGAGATCAGTGCCCTATCAAGAGATACCTCCTCCCACAGCCAATCGCTTCAAATTCGTCTCGGGACTCCTCTCATAACTCCCCTCATTGATATCAGGCTTGGCACACCATTGTTTTCCAGGCAACAACCCCCTACTTTATCTTCTAATACCGACTCTAGCGGTATAAGCAATACCACTGTAGTTACTGCTTCTAGGGAGACTAGCCAACAAAGTGGTGGTTTAGAAGATCCTTCATTCCAAGATCCCTCAAGTTCAACAGATCCTTCATTCCAAACCCCCCCAACTCCAAGCATTCCAAATCCTCGGCGCGGCTAGTACTCTCGGCACGACGCCCGTCGCCAGCCACAAGCGCGCGCACAAGCACAATTTCCTTCCCAACCGTTACAACCACTGCAACCCGACTGGTTCACACCTCAACCACAGTTTCAAGGAGATCTTAATAGCCCTGCTATCAATCAAGAGGATCAGGCTCTCCTTAAAGGTTTCGTAGATAAGTTATACAAAGAGAAAATGGAGAGATGCACCCGCTGTCAGCGTTTATGGTTCAATTTGGACCTAAACTCCCACTATATCTGTAAAGTTTGCCGGACCTGGGATACCAAGCAGAAGCGTGGTGAGGAGGGGCCTTTCCTTTTTAGTGATGAGAATAAGCTTGACTTTGGAGAGGTCCCAGCACACCTCCCTACTCTTTCACAGGTGGAAGAGCAGCTCATTGCTAGGGTCCATGTCTATTGCGATATTTGCTGTGTCCGTGGCCAGCAATATCGTTATCGGGGCCATGTCATCAACTTTCTTCGGGATGTTGGTACTGTTTATGACCAGCTCCCTCTGTTACCATCCGAGCTTGATATCATTATGCTCCGCCCAGCCAATGCTCGGGATCAGCCTCACGTTATCCAACAATTTCGCTCTGCAATGACTGTCAGACAATCCCACATTCGTATCTGGCTACAGCACCTTCGCGCCAACCATCCAGGATACCGCAACATTATTATCAGCGAAGCGCGCTTAAGCCAGCTCCCTGAGAATGAGGACATTACGTCCCAAATAAACACCCAAACCATCCCAGAGGACCCTGAGATTAGCGATACAGTCCAAGACGACGATAACGAGTCTGGTGACATTGATGTCGACGCTGCTCCCGACTCCCTAGCCAGCCGGACCGCTATTTGTTACGCCCCAGGCATAATAACAAGGGTGGTTCGAGACGCGGGACGAGTCTCATCCAATCGTTTGACTAACCCACATGTTGACATCTAACCAAT
>MU865601.1:0-17008 GCA_033297215.1 Podospora fimiseda | reverse complement strand
ACTTGTGGTCTGCAGTGCTTTGACCGAGGTCATGCACTGCTTGCCTGAGGTATCAACTGTGGAGTATCCACTCCACAGTCTATTTATCTAACACATTTCGGTGCGATGCAGCTAAATCTACTGTCTCCCCTGTTAGAGATACTGTCCCCTCTTTTTTCAGAAACCATATATAACAACTTTCCGAACCATTTTTTCACCTCTTTAACTTATACATATATTTATAATATATAATTAACATCTTTAATTCATATTCTATATAATAAAGTAAAATAAAATAAAATAAAATAAAATAATTAATATTGTCACGGTAGGCGTAATGCAATAGGGACATGTGTAATGGTTTGCAGCAATGTGTTGCAATTGGTGCTACCTATGCTACTAAAATCCTTGAGTGAAGAAGAAAAGAAGAGAAGAAGTGAAGAAGCTCTTCCAACGTGCTTCTGATATAGTTGTGCCAGTTGGTCTGCGCGCTGGAAGGGAAGGTTCGAGATGTTTCTCGTATACGTTGTCAAGCATGTTCTCGAAATAGCTTCATGGCCGAGAGTTACCGAGGCCCATATCGGGCTTAGCCCGTTACAACATGCCGCTATTCGGAGAATCAACGTGACGGCTGGGCAAGGCAGTTCGAGTCAAGGCTACGATTCTTTTATTCCATTGTCTAGAACATTAAGATGAAGAAGAAAGGAAGAGATCCCTGGAAGGATCCGCACCTTGAGAAGTATATATACAAACGAGTGACGAGGGTTAGGGTTGCAAATAAGGTTGTGCACAACCATGTCACGCCAGGCCGTGACACCAGGCCGTGACAAATATTTTTTAAATATTTTTATAAGGAAAAGGGAGGAAAGAAGGTAGGGTTAGGGTTTCAATAATAAAGAGAATATTTTTTTATATATTTCCCCGGAAAAAGTGGGGACAGTATCTTTAACGGGAGAGACAGTAGATTTAGCTGCGTCGTTTCGGTGGTAATACGACTATTTTATCCCGGCCATTCCATGGATACTATTATTCTGGAGATGCTCAGTCATTACGTGCAGTAGGTAAGGTAGGAAGAAAGGATGCAGATAACGGCACAATATATGAATATGCTGGGAGTTTTATGGGTGCGTATGCAAGTGTGATTGTGGTTCCGTCGTACATATATCTAGATACGCAAAGACAACCAGAATTTACCAGATTCATTAGTGTTAATTACTTACTTTTGAGATAACGTTACGATGGAGAGGGAGTTTGTTTCCGTACTCGGAGTAGATAGTCTTACTAAGTACATATCCAGATTATTGACACCGTTGACACCAACACCGTTTTTGATCACATCCACACCCCCTTCAAGGTTACTGCATATGCACAACCGTTGGTGCCGCTTTTCAATAGTTTCTTTTTTTGCTTGCCATGAGATCAGATAGATCGCGCCCGAGCGCGCCGAGATTCCGGACCGACACACACACACCAGCTCTTGTGACTTGGTCTTCTCATCTCAGACATGATCGCACGGCCTGCTTGGCTTTCCTGGAATGGATATCGTCTCCGGCGGTTGTGGCTTGCGCTTTGGTTCACTAGTGTAGTGTGGTTTAGAGGAATTGTGATGAACCCCGATGGGAATCCGATCCATGGTTTGAAGGGATTGTGTGAGGCATCGTTTAGTCCTTGGAAAGGGTCAACGATCTGCTATGAAGCCGCCAAGGACAACTTAGTGAGGGGGGTTTCAACGTCCATTAGATGAAGTTTTATATCTGTTAGTGATGATGGATCAATTATTGAAATCCCTCTTTGTAAGTCAAGACCGTTTTCGCTTCAACCATCGAACGATCAACGAGGCTCATTTCATTAGGGATTTTACTCCTACAATACGGATAATAATACCTGTCTTAATTATAGGGCTGGGGCTTCTCAAGGTAATATCCACTAGTGTAGCAACGCAAAATTTCCCAAAGAGGTGGCTCTCGCAGTGCGGGGAAGTTACATCGCGAGAAAAGAAGAACGAGGCCAACTGACATCTCCTTTCTTGGAATCGGATTCACAACCCTCGTTTCCCGAATAAGGGCTCAGCAAGCCCCAACCCTCGTGCGACATCGCTACCAGATTTCATTTTCTACCAAGAGTTTGGTTCTCTCCAAAGATATTGGACGCAGCTCGGCGGAGTAGAATCCGAGTAAGGAAGTGAAGCCGATGAAAAAGGCTGAGATTCTCAAGCTGAACTCGACAAAAGTTTTTCTTGTGATGAAGATGATAGGAGGAGGAGTCGGTGAAAGGGCACAGCACGGACACATACCGAAACCCCCCTGGGTTGTTTTGAATGGGAGATAGGGGCTGGACTGTAGAATTGGCCAATCTCTTTCTGTCTGACGGCCGGATCATCATGACAATGGGACTGACTGGTGATGTTGACAACAATATGGTTTGCTTGTTAAGAGTGTGATTTGTGGTCAGCGTGATGCTAGGTAGATCGAGGATATGCACAAGCTGGAATACCGAAAAATGGAAACGAGATCGTCAAGTTCCATGGTTTGATGGCGTTGAACCAGGTCCAGGGATCGAGGGCCCTCGCCGGTAGCAAAGAGAGCGCCTCATAAGCCTCTGCCGTCGGGGAGAGACGAACTCATGCATGGTCCATGTCTTCGGATATCCTCATGTTTGAAACACCTGGGCAAACGGGCCACCACCACCAGACAATTGAGAGAGATGGCTATTTTACACGAGACACGACGGGTAATGTGATGAAGGGTTTTGATGCATCGGACCGGAAAATTTGAGTAGGTAATTATGTGTGCCTTCAAAGTCCTTTCGTACACCAGAAAGTGGACAAGAGAAATCCTGCGCTAACGTTAGCAACCGACAGGAAATGGCGATGGGCATTTGAGGATGACTGCGTATAAAAAATCATCAGTCTGAGCGTGCAGCATGCATGGAGGTGAACCGTGGTTGAAGATGGAGAAAAAACCTGGGCAGAGTCCTCATGACCCCTGCTCTTCCAGTGGGGGGAAACTGGGGGGGACGGCGAACAGTGCAAACGGTGACGCTAAAACGTAATTGTTAAACCGGGCCTCCCGGCTGGCCGAGACAGGGTGGAATATTTTCCACGTGGCTGTCGGCTGCCAACTTTCTTTTTCCATCTCTTTTGTTCACATTTTTTGGATGTGACAGAAAAGACATCGTTCTTTACACAAACAAGGTTGCTTGATAATAAGGTGCTTTGATGAGAATGTATGACCATCGAGTCAGACAAGAATCAAAATTGCCGGTCAACAGCAGAGAAGACGGCAAGTCAAGATGAAGCTCGCGTCTCACAACAGCGGGTTCGCCTTTCCACGATTCAAGCAGCCGAGAAAAAAAGCAAACGCAGAAATCCAAGATGACGGCTACCTATCTCCCAAACAGGCTTGATTTTAGAATTGTCAATCGCACACACGGATATTTTGTCTGTAAGCAGCCACACCTCACTCGGATAGATCATCACGACACTCCGGCCCGTATTGTCGCCGCCCACCAGCAAGCAACGACTTCTGTTGCAGTCGTCATGGATGGGCAGAGTGGCAGATGACATTTTGAAAGTCTGGAAATGTTTCCTGCCCCAATTTTGACCAAACTCTGGGCTGCAGGGTGCCGACAAGGGTCTGTTGCCATCCAAAGTGGATCGAGATGGGGGAACATGGGGGTTCCCTGTCGTTGAGACGGTCTGGTGAACGCTGGGGATTGCAACCAGACAGATGCCCGACCCCGCAGCGAACAACCTCTTTCACATCAGAAACATTTCTCAAGGCTTTTTTTTTTTTCATTATGGCCTCTCGATACCTTTGGGCCAAAGATACTCGAGTCTTTGTTTTCTGCAGGCCAAGTCACACTCGAGTCACGATCAATTCCAGTGATCGAATGGTCTTCTCGTGATACAAGCAGAGAGCGTGGACTTTCAATAATCGACCAAGCTCTTAGGACGGACTAGTGTCGTTCCTCTTCAACTTACGTGCTGCTCGGAACCGACCACTTCGTCTGGACCGTTGGACCAATCCCCGATGTCCAATCCCCTCACACAAATCACCGTTTCCTGCATTTTGCCGTTTAGACGCTTTTCTCATTCATCTGTTTCGCCAATCTTGCCCCCCATTCGCCTAGAAGTTGTCACTCTTGTCTGCATCGGATGCCGATCAATACAACTGCCCCGTTCGGCTGGTGGACTGGTACTTGAGGAGCTGTGTGAGTGTGTGTGATGTTGTACCCCGAGATCCAGCCAGGGTCTCGCGAAGCTGTCCTGGTCCGGGGGATGGTGCGAGTCTCCCTGCATGACATCTCCGTTTCTCCTTCAACTTGACCATGTCGGAAGAGATGACCCCGGTACCCCAGTCCATTCAGGTTGCTACGTACCCCAAGTACCACCAGGACCTGGATGACGCTCTTGCATCTCATCTAGTCCTTTCTGGGACCTTTTCATCACTCTTTTCGGGCCTGCTGCCGTTTGCTGCTCCTGTTGCCCTGTAAAGACAAGAGCACCTGCGGATACTTGAATCCCCACCTCCCTCAAGCTTGTCCATTCGCTCGCAGTTGTCGTGTCTCCTAGGTTGGTTTTGATTCAATATGGGAATTACACCTTCCTCCCCTTCTCAGTTATACCTACCGTGACCGACAACCGGATCCGCGTCTGCCTCTTTGTCGTCCAAAACCACACTCACGTCAGCTCACAGTGGATCGACATTGTTTTGTAACAAAAATTTCAGCAGTTGTCTCTGGGCCTGGGTCATTCTCCCCGAGGCCCGACTCCGGGTTCGACGCGGACGGACCGGCCTGGTGGAAAAGGATTATTCGGAACCTTCTGTCACTCCTATAAAGACCCTTCCCCTATGACACACGATAATCTAAGCCGATACCCACCCTCAATTCCCCTTTCGACTCCGTTGCGTCACCCGGCGCCCCTGATTTCATGATGGACGACAACCAGGTTAAGGACCCAGGTTTGCGAGAACTGCCCGTCGACGTTTTCAGTATCATTGAACGAGTCTGCTCCGTCTTCTCCTTGGTCGGTTCCTTACTCGTTATTGTCACGTTTTGTCTCTCCAAGGCGTTCCACAAGCCTATCAACCGTCTGGTGTTCTATGCATCCTTTGGCAACCTCATGACGAATGCAGCCACATTGATGGCCAGATCTTTTATCGGAGACTCCACTTCAGCTGGCTGTCAATTCCAGGCATTTCTCATTCAAATGTATGTTTCATGTTCAGAAGTCAACTCCCCAAACTCTCATTAACCTTTGCCACCAGGTTCATGCCTGCCGATACTTTCTGGACACTTGCCATGGCAATCAACGTCTACCTGACCTTTTACTTCAAGTTTGATGCCCAAAGGCTGCGAAGGATGGAAATTCCATACCTCCTTGCATGCTATGGAATTCCCTTCATCATCGCCCTGACTTACATCTTCATCTCCACAGATGAAAAGGGTCGAATGTATGGCAATGCAACGTTGTGGTGCTGGATCTCTCCAAAATGGGACATTTACCGGATAACAACCTTTTATGGCCCTATTTGGATTGTTATCCTCATCACTTTCTTCATTTACATTCGCGCTGGCCGCGAGATTTACAAAAGACACAGGCAGCTACGAGATTTCAGCACCTCACACCATGATAATACGATCGACGCAACCTTTCCTATCATTGAAGACCCATTCAGTTCTGTTAAGACTACTGAGGTGTCTGTCACCAGCGAAGTCATCGATAAGAACGCCATCAGCCTCGAACCTATGGGACAAGAGCCTAAGCAGCCCAACCCAGCGTATTCTGTCCACATCTCATCAAATCGACGACCCGCCGATCGTCGCGAATCCTATGGTGAAATTCCGATTGCGCCGACCCAAACCAATGTCACTATCGAGTCCCCCACTGCGACACGATCAACGGGAGCGAATCCTCTTCGTCGGCGTGCTCTATATGAGGCAAACAATGCGACCTGGTCGTACACTAAATGCGCCATTCTTTTCTTTACGGCGATGCTTGTTACATGGATTCCATCGAGTGCAAACAGAGTTTATTCAGTTGTTCACCACGGACATGCCTCTTTACCTCTCGAATACATGTCGGCGTTTGTGCTTCCACTTCAAGGTTTTTGGAACGCTATCATTTATGTTGTTACATCTTGGCAGGCGTGTAAGCTTTTGTGGGAAGATGTTCGATGGTGGGGGGGACGCTCCTCGCGCGAACCAAAGGAGATTGCTGTGGGAAGCAGCAGGGCATTCCAGAGGATGAGCAGTGTCAGGAATGGTTCAAAGTCGAGTGATAAGACTTATGAGAGTGAGAGTATGACGGAATTGGCGGGAGGAGCGAGTACACAAAGGAGCTCGCAGGATCCGTTGCCTACTCCTGATGTGCCTAAAAAGGCGGCTTTGGGAAGATGAAAATGACGTGTGATGAATTTTTGTTTTGTTTTTTTTAATATGTGGAGTTAAAAGTATTTATACAGAAATTTAATATTATTGATTACACTCGTTACCTGATTTTTCTTTTTATAGTTTAGGAATTGTTTGGGTTCATGAAGTTAATTGTAGATATAAGGGAGTACTCATGGATACCAGAATCGACCAGGAACGTATTGTTCCCAAAAGAGGGTTACCTAGATGTTTTGATTCAACCAATGACATAAGTTAGTGAAGGACTTCATCTTGGTCTCGATTCACACATATAGTTCAGGGTCAGCTATAACGTCATATTATGTTTCTAAGCTGTGCCTCTCGCGAGATTAGCCTCAGGGTTGCAACCAAGCAAGTCCCACAACAACGCAACACAAAGAAAGCCCTTTTGTCATTTGCCAATTATTGATATTTTTTTCTTTTATTTTTTTTATTACTAAATGATGCTTGTGTTGCCAGCCGGCCCCTCCCCGAGACACTTGGCAGGTACTGTGTGTGTTAAGTGTGTGTTAGGGGAAAAGAAACTAGGGTGCCATGCTTTGTCCAGTATCGTTTTATATTACTTTTTTTTTTCTTAGGTACTCACGGTACTGACACTTTCCCCGCAAACTTGGATGATCTTTGTCATTTTTTTTATGGTCGTGAGAATTCTTCGATCTGTCACTTTTTTGCGATCCACTGCCACGTTTTTCTTTCTTTTTCCCCCTTTTTCATTCCGATCTTGATCATTCAGCCCTAAGCCTAGGCTTTCAATAATTGTCTATATATGTGTGTGTGATCCGATGTACTTCCATGTATATACTTTGTGCCATTTTGGTTCATAACAAGTAATGAATAATTTTTGAACTTTTGAATTGAATACAGAATTGGGCATTGGATTCTTGTTGAACATATGAATGAGAGCGTCAAAGCTAAAATTCTAGCGTCTTATCTGATGCACAGCTTAATTAAGCGAGAAATGTTAGGGTAACATCTTAGTCCAGAAAACTACACAGGCACCTCACAACTCAGGCCGTCAATCCAACCAGGTAGATAAATGAATGGTAAATAAAATGCCATGGCTGTGGTTTTGGGTTTTTGCCGACAGATATATATATTTGGGAAGAAAAATAAAGGACCCTTCTTGAAAAGTTTGCAAGAGAAGCTAGATTTAAATTATTCGGAGACATGCATGCATGCATGCTAACAAAAAATGTCTTGAACCCACGCGAGAAAAAAAAAACTCATACAGTACATGTCATGTTTCAGTTCCAAGAACAAGAAGAACATGAGTATCATGAACTTTTTTTTTCTCCTCTTTTATTACTCTCCTAATATTTCCTTTTTAGAGCTTTTCGGAATCCTTCCATTTAGCCCCAGTTATTAAGCAGTTGGAGAAATCGCCCGGGCGGGGGAGATATCAAGATTTTGTTAGCTCAGCAGACAACACGAGTCGCATCTACCCCGGATTTTTTCAACAGGAAGAAAAAAAAAAGAAAAGGAAAAACGAAAGTGGAGATTGCATTAAAAAAAAAAAAAAAAGGAAATCTTTTGCTTTTCTTTTATTACTTGGCGATCTCAAAAGAAAGCAAAGAAAGAAAGGATTGTTGCGATGAAACCTTCCACTGCGTTGGGCACCGCTGTACCGTTTTCTCCCTCTGGCATCCGTTTTCATTTTGCGCATTTCCCCAACGTTTTCAATTTGGTATCCGTATAATACATGCATCAATCCGCCGACCGGCCACACCACACCCTCAGATAGAGAAGGAAAAAAACCGCAACAGCCGAGCCGTGTGTGGTGTGTGTGTCACTGCATTTTAATTTTTTTTCATTTTCCTCACACATCATCATTATCTGAGAAATAATATCCCGCCCAACCCGGTTTAGATTGATCGTGACAATCCGTCCCGTTTTTTTTTTTGTGTGAGTGGTGGGTGGGTGGTAGTCGACGTTGGTGTTGCATTGCATTTTTTGTCTGTCTGTGTATCTTTTTTGTGATCTGTTTACCCTTTTTGTTCTTTCTTATCAGAAAGTTGTATACACTTTTGTTAAACCGTACGATGAGAGCAGGAGGAGAAAGAAAGGATGAAAAAGGATGCATGCGACCCTCCCACACCTTCTTCAAAACCGGGTTGAAAATCAAAGTTACATTCTCGCTTCCGTTCGATCGGGGTAATATATCTGAAAGTTGGGTGGTTGGGAAGTGATAGATTGCCGAGCAAGCGATCATGAACTTTGACACAGACATACATACAACTTAATTTATATTCCGCACTTACATGAGAAGCGAGAGAAAAAGAAGTTCAAAGCGGGTTGACGGGAGAGTACGGATACATACCTTACATACATATATTCACTTTCGCTTCTTCGTCACTCAAACAAATGGAACGGCAGCAAACACGGGCGGGATTAGTTTAATGGTTTTAATCTAAACTTCCCGTACTAAAAAAAGATAGTTGTATCATATCATCTTTGTGTGTGTGATATTAGAGTAGATATGCGCAAACAAACCACCCACACGATACTCTCCCGTTTCCCCTGAAACACACACTTTTCCTCTCTCCATTGCCTGATTGTAGGTAACACAAACCATACGGGATTCGGCCGAGAGGTGTACGAAGTACTGACACTACTTCTCGCTTTTTTCTTTACCCCTGAATCCGACATATACTAGTTCAATCCAATCAACACGCTCAAATCACTCACCGAGGGATTTATCTGGTTATTGTGGTGACACAACATTAGAAAACAGAATATGTAAGAAGAGATAGGTAAGTAGCGCAGTCAGTCAGTCAGTCAGCCACAGACGCAATTCTGCGACGCTTTTACCTTCCTTTTTGGGTATACATACTGGTTGGGAAACACAAAGGAGGGATGGTATGTATGTATCAGTCAGCGCAAAAATGCTTGTGTCGACTATTTGGCTTTGACCGCTGGTTGACGATGGCGAGAATGTAGAGTATCTAATAAGGGGTGGAAGGGAAAAAGAAGTCACCTCATCCACATAACTCTAATACATGTTACAGCATACCCCTGACATGAAGAACGGGATGGCAATTCTGAGATTGAATGGTTAGCAAGATGTGTATTTACTCTACCATCAAGCGACTGAGGACTGAGAAGATAGGTATATGGTAGAGAGAAAGTGTCTACTAACGGTCGTATCGAAGCGGTGAGTTGGCTGGATAAAACTCTGCATGGGCTTCCCTGTTGTGACACGCATCCAAGATGCGAGGAAGCCAATGAGATAAAATACAGCACCAGCACCCAAGTACGCCAACTACCGGACTTTGGACGCACCATGTATGAGAAAAACACAAGGATTATTTCGACCGGATTCCCCGGTTGTAATCTCTTTCCATCCATGTCTGACGACGGGAATGCAGAGTCTGATTGTCATTACCTAAGGTATCTAGTATATTTCTAACATGATTGGGATCAGAATAAAGTCTGTCATTGATCCCATCGTTTCTAAATCGTTTCACATCTCACATCATCTCCTGTCCCTCTTCCTCTCCATTCCAACCCCCTCCTCCACTCTCAACCATACCGCCCTTTTCCTCAACTTTAACCACATACTCATAACCAACCCTCAAATTCTCCGCTCCACTTAATGACCTCGCCACGACCGTCTCCCTACTTTCTACAACCAGCCTCCTCAACGCAGACACGAGAAACTCAGCCACAATCTCTACCTCCCAATCATCTGGTATTAAACTCAACACCTCCAAAACGTCAAACCACGCTCCAAATCTCTCTAGTAACGCTCCAGTCTGCTCTATCCTTTCTTCCGTGTCCTCAAGCGCCAGGAACTCTTTAAGCAGAAACCCAAACAACTTTTGCTGTTCCTCCCACGTAGGCGGCAAGCTGCTCTCGCTATCTCTCCGCTTACTATTTCTCCTAGCGCTGGGAGGCGACAAGGCCGCTGGGCCTCGCAGACAGTATGAGACGGATGTATCGTAATCCGCAAGCCTGTGAACCAAGAGCCTCAACGCGTCCTCATGTCGTCTCGCCCGGCCGGCAAGAATGATGGCTTCAGGAACAAGAGGCTGCATCTTATGTGTCAAGTCGAACCCATTTGGTGTTTTTCTATCCCCGTCCCCATTCTGTTGAGGTAAGAGGCTCGGTATACATTCATCAATCCTTCCTCCTATAGCACCCGCATCGTAATCGTGTCCACCACTCAAAAGCTGCAATAGCCTCAGCCTCGCCTGCCAGACATCATCGTTCGGCGGCGCATTGTCTGACAAAAACCTAATGTAAGTGGGCTTTGGACTTTCCAAAGCCCTATACGCCTCATAAGAATTAGCCACCATCTCTCTAGACTCCTTTGATTTCTGTAAATCCGAGATGACCATATCCAGGTAAAAAGTAATCAGCTCGTTGACGTATGCCGTATTTCCCTTATCAAAGACGAGGTGCTCTAGGTAGTACGCGACCGCATCAGGGGCTTCCTCCCTCAACAGAGCAACAACTTGCGTGTGCTCGAATTTTGGTGCTCTCCCCCTCTCATCGGCAAAAACCTGAACACCCAGCTTGGGGTTGCGCGTCGCCAGCCAAATTCCGTATTCCTGAACCAAGCCCTGGTTACTAAGATTGGAAAGATAACCCCTAACGCGCTGTTCGCCGTTGCCCAGCTCTCCACCCCGGTCTTCTTCACCTTCGATGATGCGCCGCCACGTCGCGAGTACCTCAGCCGCCATCTTGCGGTTCTGGTAGAGCCTGCTGAGCACAAAAAGCCTGCGATAGCTCTCGAGAAGATCTACTGCCCTGTCAAAACAGTCGACCCCGTTGTCGACCAAGTCGTTCAGTTCCTTCCGCACTGACCCGGATCTGCCGCTCTGTCCAAACGGAGTATCCTTGTCCAATTCCAACAGAACCAAGAGCAGACAAGCATCGACGGTGCGAAAAACCTCATCGGGAATACTACCGAACCCTTTCTTCCTCCTCCAAGCCGTGAGGAAACGCCGGAGAAATTCGAGTACGTGAGGCGCCAAGGAAGCGACTCCCTGGATGGCAACAGGACCAGCCTCGTTTTTAGCCGCTATGTAACCCTCAACAACGGCTTTGATTCCGCCGTAAATCCAAATTCCTTTTTTGCTTACAATGATCTCGTTCCGAAGAGCAGGTATCAAAGATAGCACGACGCGAGCGTCTAGATCCCCGCCGAGCAGGTTATCTTCCATTGCTTTTGTTTCGACATCCGTGAACGGCGTCTCGGGCGTATTGAGAAAAGACTCGAGCAGCATGATGCTGGCCCTCTGCTTGATATAGCCCAGCGTCATGAACTCGAGCTCGGTTTTTGGTTCCCGACCCTTGATAGTATCCAGTAATAATAAAAGTTGCTTCCTAGTTTCCGTGTTGTTCTTCAAACCCGGTAGCTGTTCTTGTGAAGCAATATTCTCCAGCGCATCTTCCAACTGTAATAGAAGGGGGTTTCGCACCGCCCACCAAATGTTTGAGCCCCTCCAAACAGCCAGCCTCGAGGAACTTTTGGCCAGTGCTCGCACAAAGTCCTCTCCCTCCTTATTCCTTGTTGCCTCCCAGTCCTTGGGGAGGACCTCATCTTCTGATTCTGTTGGGTCAAAAAGTTCTCTCTCTTGACTCAGCCTCTCAATCGAAAGCGCAGTCCGGGAATCGAAACTTCTCAACGACATAGTAGGCGTAACAGAGTGCCCAGAGAATGGCGAAAATCTCCTCTGGCTCAGCTTCTCAACGACTATTTCAAACCGCATCTCTTCGCTCTGAACCATTGACCTGATACCTATTGGCGATTCCGAAGTCTGATCTTCCACCTCGAGCCACCACTTTTCTGGCTCATCTTGGCCGAAATTCAGGTCGAAACGTTGTATCTCAAGTCCTTCATGTAGTCCGTCTTCAAACTCTTTGGACATGGACGCCAAGACGTAGCCCTCTACCTCACCCAGAGATGGGTGTGACGACGACAGATCAGCCGAGCCTCCATCAACCACTATCTCACGCGGGTATCTTTCGAATTCCAGGGTTGGCCGGGTCGGATCGCCATCAAGATTCACAAACATGCCAATACCCGGGTCAAGGGGACTGGTACCAGTCACAAGAAGAAACTCCTCTGGAGTTGGAGACACAATGTGCGGTTTCAACGTCACGGGTACTGTAGCTGCAGGAGACATTGTACGTGCAGGTGGTGTGCGCGCCTGTACTGCGCCAGCAGCTTGAGGGGCCAGTCCGTCTGATGGGGGTGAGGGTGGCAACGGCTTGTTCTGTTGGGCCCCCGAAGGTGCAGGACTTCGTGATGGTGGCGGCGGCGTGTCTGCGTCCTGGAAAACGGGGTCATCTGATTCCCCGTTCCTTCGATGGATGCTCTTGGATATAAAGTCCCCCAAGCTCGTGCTTCTCGAATGCGTCTGATGCTCAAAGGACGGACGTGTCGATGCCGAGGAGGCACTCCTAAAAAGACCTCCATCAGGGGGCCCGGCAACATTCTGAACTTGTCCGAATGAACTTCCATCAGGTAAATTGTCGAGGGAGGAGATGCTCATCAGGGGAATCCTCCGTGCCTCATCGACATTGAGCAACTGGTAGCTTTTTGAGTCAGCCACGCATGCGATGGAGTCTCGACGAACACTGAGGGTGGTTCCTGGGACGTCCATCGTCCTGAGAACTCGTGGCGCCTCATCACCGATTTTTATCAGCCGTATTCGGCGGTTCAGTGACAACAGCACTGTTACGACACCCGGCATGCCACTCCCTGTATCTCCAGCCCCTTCATTGAGATCTGCGCCTCCTATCCAGTTACAATTCTTGACTTGAGTGGTGCCATAAACAGGACTAAGCTCGGGCAAGGAGTAAAAGGACACTGTCCAGTCGCACAGAATGCACGCCTTGTTGACTCGCGGTAGCAGGAGAATCTGCTGGACTCCGGGTCGTGAGGAACCAGGTGGCGTTTCCAATTTTAGTCTTGAGGCAAGAATAAAGGTATCGTCTGGGTTCGGGTCGCTGGGATCGGGAGGTATTCGGAAGAAGTGAAGCAATTCAGAAGCTGATGTGCCCACATAGAGGTTCCCATCTGGAAAACGAGGGGTCAGCGCATTCTACTCTATTCCAACCGATCTTCAGGGCGCATACCTAGGTAGTCAACGCAGTTGATCTTGATGTCCTCAGAATCTCCATTTTCTGACAGAGGGACTCGATGGAGCAGTGGGCGCAACCCAAAAGGGCCTGTCCTGGCTGGCCGTGCTGCTATTGCTGCTGCCCTATTATTCCTCTGCGGTTCGGATGCCATTGCATCTCCCGCAACATTTCGGCCGGATAAACTCGTCGTTGACAGTCCGGTTGTTGTGTAGCTCCAAATCTGGGTAGGAAATTGTCTCGGTATGAGAATGAGAGGCTGAGGGGTGGATGGCGCGGCGCCTTCATGTCCATGATTCCTTGGAATCTGGAAGCCTGCTCCCACAGCTGCGAGAGATGCAGTTGCACCCCTGTAGCTGACGGGTTCTAAGCTCCACTTGTGCGGGTGATGAAGCTCCAACTCCCCCAACTGCGCAGTTCGGCCCACCCGCTTGGGCCATCTTGGCGCGCATCCTCCCTACCGCACCGTGTCAGTGGCCGTAATGTGTTACGGCCACCTTGATGGAACCCTCAACCCAACACTCGACCCAGAACATGCACCCGACATATCGATCAAATTGATAGCCTACAATCCATAAGACGCACCCTCCGGCTCTTTACTGTATTCGATCCTCTTCGTATAAAACACAATGGCTGAAGACACCAGCTCGGAAGCCCCTGTCGCGGCAGCGGGAACTGCGGCGACCCTTTCGAGCAACGAATCAGTCAACAAATTCCAAAATGCCATCTCGCAATGGAGAAGTACGCCAGATATCTTCCGAGCTGGGGCTGTCGGCAACATGGACTAACCATCTCGGCACTCTGTAGGTCTCGATTTCACCACTTTAGTCTCCAACTTGGACAACACTGCCTCAGAAATTGTCACCTACCAACGAGATTCCACCGTGCAAAGAAAGGATCTTGCGCAAAAGACAAAAGATTTTCGCAAATTGGATGATGCCAGCAAAATCTCCGAGATCAAGGGCTTGTTAAAAGGTGAGCTCTTATACCAAGTTGTTTACAAAAGCTCATTCATTCTTACTGATGCCTGAACAGCTTACCAAACATTCATTGACCTTCTAACAAATCACTCCAAGTCCGTCAACTCGGCATTCCTACAAGCTTATACCTCTCTGTCCGAAGCACCTGATCCGTACCCATTACTCGAGGCCTCGGTGGATTCGATGCTCGTGTCCGAAGACACACTTCCGAAACTCAGCAAGGAGAACCAACATTTACAAGATACTGTAAAACGTCTAACAACGCAACTCGAAGATACGGAAACCAAACTACAAACTGAACGGGATACGAGAAAAGGATTGGAGGACAATCTTGAAAGCAAAGTGAAGGAGGTTGAAAAGTCTTGGACCGCCGTGTTGGAGGAGAAGCAGGACAACTGGGCGGCCAAGGAGAAGGCTTTGGAGGACAAGATCGAAAACCAGGACCGTCTGTTAAATGAAATCAAGGCCAGCTACGAGGTCAACCAGCGACTGGGCAAGGATGATGGCGAGGAAAGTCAACGAGGACACGTTACGAGTGCCGAGCTGGAAATGGTGCACTCGGACCTGGAACGTACGAGCACACGACTTGCCGAGGTTGAAGCTCGCAATGAGCAGCTGCGGCTAGAGTTGGCTCAAGCTAAATCACATATGCCTGCTCATAACGAAACTTCTTTGGAGGACGATCCTGGCTTCCTGCGGGTGAGGTCTGAAAATTCTTCTCTCATTCGAAAACTGGATGCCGCAAGGGTGGAGAAGGAAGGCCTGAAGAGATCTCTTGATACAAAGCTTCGTGGATTGGAAAGGGAGGTTGGTCTGCTCAAGGAGGAACGAGACACTCTCAAGTCCAAGGTGCAAAAGTGGAGCGATTACGAAGATGTCAAGGCAGAACTCGAGGTGCTGAAGAGCATTGAATTCTCAACGGGTGATGATGATGAGGTGCGTGATGTGGCTCTTGATGAGAGCGGCGGCAGCCCATCGGCAGGGAAAAAGGACACTCTTGAGCAGCTTTTGTTGGCCCGTAACAAGAAGTTGAGTGACGAACTCACTATTTTGCGTGTATCACACCAAGACCTCCAGAACAGGTTACAAAGCCTGCAGGAGGAGCTGTCCCGGACAAATGTCGAGCTTGAGAAATCTCAAAACCTAAACGAGAAATTGGAGAATGAGCTCTCCAACGTCCAGGCCGAGGCGCCTAACGTCTTTCCCTCAGGGGCTTCGGTTGCAGGGACGTATGTCAACCGGTTTGCGCCATCTGTGGCGCCCGGTCGACGACCAGGCGGGAGGACCTCTCCGACATCATCCATCATCAGCGGCTTCAACCCACGTGATGGTGGCTTTGAGGATAGACCAGTAGGTGGCGGCTCCGGCATCTTGCCAATGATCACCGCCCAGCGCGACCGTTTCAAGAAGCGGAACGCTCAGCTCGAGCAGGAGCTTTCTGAATCACACCGTACTGTGTCGCAACTGCGGCAGGAAATTGCGGCTCTGCAGCGGGATAACCTCAACTTGTACGAAAAGACCCGCTACGTTTCTACTTATAGCCGGATGGGTGGCCCGACTGGTTCTGGGGGAGGAGCGATGACGTCTTCGTCATCCGCATACGCGGCTGGAACCAGTAATCCCAACCCCAGTTCTGTGAATATCGGCGGCGGAGGACCTGCTAGCCCTGGAATTGCGCTGGACAGGTATCGCAAGGCATACGAGTCAAACATTTCGCCGTTTGCAGCGTTTAGGGGGAGAGAGTCGGCCAGGGCTTACAAAAGGATGAGTCTTCCTGAAAGGGTGGTGTACTCAGTGACGAGGATGGTGCTGGCGAGCAGGACAAGTAGGAACCTTTTTGCTCTTTATTGTCTTGCGCTGCACTTGTTGGTATTTTTCTCGTTGGTCTCGATGGGCAGTACGGATGCAGAGAAGCATATAGTTATTGGCGCTGGGGCTATGGCTAGGGGTGTAAAGGAAGCAGCTGATGCTGCTGCGAGGGCTGAGGGAAGCAAGTGGAGTGAGGAGGGGTTTAGTGGGTGATTTCAATCTTTCGCGGTGTACTTTTTACATGCGAGAGTAAGTGAGTGTGTGTGTGTGTGTGTGTGTGTTTCTTGGTTATCCTTTTTTCCTCTCTGTGTGTCTCTATGTGTAATACGTGTATGTATGTACATATGTATGTGACGGTGGTGGTGGGACCTAGCCGTTAGAGCTGAATGGTTCGTTTCTGTTTGTATCATAGGCGACTTGAGTGGCAAGCAGGAAAAAGCCGATGGGGAATTTACATGCGTGGCTCGGAGAATATTTGTCTGGGCGGGCGGTTGTGGTTAGAAGAGAAAAAGGAACGAGGCTACCGGATTGGCCATGCAAGTGTGTTTGGCCGCGGGTCGGGCTGCATATTGTTTCTTGGATTTCTTTCCGCATGGCTCTCTGAATCAGAATTGCTAAAAGAAACAAATGGGGGTGTGGTATCTATTATTATTGATCTTACACCGCTGGAGGCGGTGCCTCCATCCCTATGGGATATGCGGTCCCTCTACAATTATTTACACGCGTGAGCGAACTCA
>MU865600.1:0-17052 GCA_033297215.1 Podospora fimiseda | reverse complement strand
CTAATGTTGAGGTTGTGTAATTGAGGATAGTTGTAATGGGGTGCTGGAAAGCGGTCGGCTCGCTTGTCCGGTCGGCTCGCTTATCACGCACGTTAAGTATAATTCGAATTCAATGGTCCAAATCAAGATGTGAGTGATGAAGCAGATTTCGGATTATTTTCCCAACGAAACGAAAAGGTTTTGAGGATTCAGAAAATTGACAAGAAAGAGGCTTCAAGCGTCTACCATAAGAAAATCCAGGAATAAAATCCATTGATTGCATGGCATAGAAATTGGATCGTTGTTGAGAGTCAAAGGTGTGTACGGATTACTGTGTTGCGGTTCCTGAGAGCGCCCCACATACCCCTCCAACAATTGGACCACTCAGCAATTTACATCATGTGACCGCGTCTTTGCGACGCGTGCCGACAGAGACGTTTGTCATGCCTGCTACCAGACAATTATTTATCAATCAAACATTTCCAAACTGACTGTCCGCCAAGAAACTCCAATAGAATCGAAATCGGTCATTTATACCAGAATCCATTTCATCATTTTGTTTTAATAATTTCAAATCATTTCAGGTCGAAAGTTTCATCATTTCAATACCTACCGAGTTCGCAATCGCGGAACCCACCCAAGCAGCTTCATTTCACAACACCATCCTCATCAACATCGCAAACATGTCAGTACCACAACAACAACAACAACAACCACTCTCCCAATCCTCTCAACAAATGCCCCCTCCCCCCCTTCCAACTCGCCTCTCGCAACCACAAAACAGTACACCTTCAACAAAACTACTCCCCCCTCGTTCTCACCAACGCACAACCCTCGCCCGTCTAATCTCCAAACACAAAAAACGAAAACCAGATCCCGAATCGGTAATCTTAGCCCGTTACGCCCGCTACGGTGTTCGTCCCCCTCCCAAACTAACCAATCAACTCCGTTTTCAACTCTTTATCGATCGAATCTCTAAACGCCAATGGAATTTCTTGTCAAACATGGTCAATCCTTCCATTATTTACAACGGCGATAAGATATCTCTCTACGAATTGACTTTACTCATCAAAAATGATGAGAATTGGTTATTACCGTTAAAGATACAAGAGGTCGTTGGCGGGAGGATATATCCCAACCCTCCGGAAAGGGATATTAACAGATACGAAAAAGACCCTTTGATGGCTAGGGTGATGGTTAATTACGAAGGGGAATGGAAGGCTAGGCATTTGTGGGTTGATTTTGAGGACGGAAAAATTAGTGAGGTTTGGGAATTGAGGGAATCGCTGCCAAAACAAAAGAGAAAAGGGTTTGGGAAGCAGGAGGAGGTGAAGACGAAAAAGAGAACGGTTGGTTTGGCAGGCCCGAGGGAAGGAAAAAGGTATTTGGAAAAGAATAGAGTAGAAGATTTGGACGAGTTTTACAGGAATTATATCTCTGTGATTAATTCGGGGTTGGAGGGTATGAATCAAGAGTTGGGAAAATATGTTTCTGAGAGAGGGGTCAGACACAACGGGACTTTGATGGGGCTGGAAAAGTATACGAGTTTGATGGGGGATGCGATGGATGCTGTTGAGGGTTTGCAGTTTCATGTGGCGAATCTTGTGGTTGATGAGGAGAGGCAGATGATTGCTGCCAGGTTGGAGTTTGTGGGTACCCCGAGAAAGGTGTTTATGGGGGGGTTGCCTACTGGGGATGAGGTCGAATGGGCTGAACACGTTTTATATTGGTTGGATGGGGGGAAGATATCTGATGTGTTGAGTGTTGTTGATTGGGACAGTTATAGGGAGCAGTTGGCCCTCTAGGGTTATGGGTATTTCACTGGATATTGGGGTTTGAATGTGTTTTCTAGGAGGAAACAGGAGCAGTTAGCTCGTCAGGGTTATGGATGGGTCTTGTACTGGATACGTGGGTTGGATTGTACGGAGTTTGGAGTTTCCCCCCCCCCCTCGAATGTTATTGTTGAGTCATGTCCAATGTTTTTATAAATTACTCATTGCTTTATACATTACGAAAATCTCATCAGCACATCTGAATATGTGATAAACACATACCAGATGACAAAAAGAACCCAAAAGTTGCCATCAACACCCCTCCAACATCTTCTCCAACATACCCCTCAACGTCTCATTCTCCAACGCAGCCGCAACCCTCTCCTTGTCCCCAAGCTGCTTGTTAACCTGATCATCCTGAGCATGACTCCCGTCCTTCATCCTAACATCAACCCTCCAACTAGGCGGCAGAGTTTGTTCAAGCCTATACCTCACTGCCAAACCGATTACTGTGGCGAGGGAGCAGTGATTGATTGTTGGCGTTAGGTCGACTTTTACTGTTGTGAGACGATGGTTTGAGTCGGATGATAAAATTTGAATATCGGGGAGACGAACTACGGATAGTTGGCCTAGGGTGTGAGGGTGTTCTGGGTCTGAGATTGGGCTTATTAGGTCTGGGAGTTGTTGTTAGTAATAAGTCAAGGATGTGTAAAGGAAAACAAAACACCCACCAAAAATATCCTGCTCATCAATAGGCGCTACATCATCATCATCGTCCGCTTCTTCACCCTCAGACGAAGATGAAGAAAGCCACGCCTGTTTGGGATACAAGACAGAATCAAAAGTAGAGTCTGGACCAGAGCGAGGAACAATCTTTTTTGATCGTCTGCTTGGAAGTTCCGAGACGTTGAGGATTGTTGGGTTTTCGTTTTGGATTTCTGGCATTTTGAACTGTCCGTAAAAAGATTACCATGTAAAGATTTCTCTGGTTGTGAAAATAAATATGAATGAATGATTTTATAAAAAGTTAAAAGTCGCCGCCGGCGGCACCGCTCCCGCGGGGGTGAAGTGGAGGCAAATTCGGGGCGCGGGGTCCACTATCCGTTATCGCTCTAGGCACTAGGTAGCGCTGTGGCATCATTTGGGGCCGGTCACTGGCAGTGAAGAATATCAAGGATGTTAAAATGAATATTTTTGCTTTTTGACTATACCTCAAAACGCCATACCCATAAACCCCTCTCTCACGAAAACTCCTCCTCCAACTCCTTCCACAACTCACTCTTCCTCTCCAAAATTTTCCTCTCCTCCTCCTCCTTACTCATCTCTTCCTCCCCTTCCCTTTCACCCCCCTCCTCAACACTAGGTACCTCCAAACTCCCCAACCCCTCAATCATCCTCTTCGCCCGATCAACAACCCCTCTAATCGCAGCCGTCTCCTGCCTCTTGGCATCCAAATTATCCTGCATCATCTGAATCAACTGTTCCCTAGCTTGATGCGGCCTGTACTCATTAACTGTATGATGAAAGTTCAACAAAATCGTCTTAAGGTCTTGAATCTTTTCCTCCGCGTCGTCAGGTCTGTGGTACATAACCCCAATAAACTCCAGGTAATTGAGCAGTAAGGATTTTGCAAGCTTCTTGAGTTCGAATCCCCTGTCGAGGTGTTTGCTATCTTGATCTTGGGTGGAAAAAGTCAAGTCGTCGCCGGGCCCTAGACGGGGTACGCCCGCGTCTTCAAAGGATAGGGGTGTTTCGGTAGAAAGCTGCAAAAAGGAAACCCCGTTAGAAAAGAGAAAGAGAAGAAGATGAGCGAGGAGAAGGGGGGGGGGGAACAAACAGTCTGCGGATCACTAAACACATTCCATTTTCCATCTTCTGGTTCATGCGGTGGTCGCAGGTTAATTAGATCTGGTGGAATATCCGGCACGCGAATCACTGTTTTCTTGACGGTTTCCTCGTCGATTCCTTGCTGCTTCACATAATCCTCCTTCAGAGCCTTGTAGCGCTCAATGTTTTGGGGTGTAAATGCGTGCCAGAATGATGGCGGATCGGGCCATGTAGATACGACGCGACCAGAGTCATCTTCATCTGGTTCCGCCATGGCTGGTTATCTCGGTATCGTTTCGAGAATGGGCGCGATCGAATTGGAGTGTTTGTCGCAATAGAGTGGGGGGCTTTCTCTCTACGGCGCGTCGCAAATGTTGCAGCGCCTCGTCTTTCAATTGGTGGCTTGAAGAATAATTCTCTATCAATGGTCAAGGGTAAAAGATTGAGAAATCGTTGTACAAAATGCAACTGAGATGTCAAGTCGAAAAACGGGAACCTTTGCGACCTTGAACTCCCATGCCGAGTCAAGTGGAGACATGAACAATCCAACTGCCCCGCCATCACATCAATTGATCACAGCCTCAAAGTCACAGCGATTATAACAGACATGCACAATTCATTATTGAAACCAACTGTAAGAAGTTCAGAACTACATTTCAGTCCAGAAGCTGAATTGACGGTCAACCTCCGATGTTATCAAATGATTGGCCATCTCGTATACTTGAAAGAAGCAGTAAACAAAACCTGTCCGCCATCATTCATCAATCTAACTCTCCCTCCATCTATCTACGCCGTGGGTATCATGCTTATGTGCTCCCAGAGATCTGTAATGGATTCTCTATAACTCAAAGCCCGGTCGAATTTGACCGTCCCCGGAAGTGCCTTCTAGACGCTTCAAGAGTACATTCGGTACTTGGAGCATGGCTAGGGAAGCACGGCAGGCATGCCGGGCTTAGAAACCGTGAACCTGCAACACGATGCGTTAGCATATCGTTGTTATGATCAACATCGGAAATACATACCTTGATGGTCTTCTCATCAAGACCAAGGCCGCCTTCGGAGTCGGTGAGGAACTCGCGGATCTTGGAACGCTGATCGCCCTGGAGCTGAATCACCTCTCCCATCTCGGAGTCACTGATGATGGTGCCATTGCAGGCAAACTCCTTCTTGATGGCCTTGAGGATCTTTTTGTGATCAAACTTGCTGGGGATGCCTTGCACCGTAGTCAAGGTCTTGCGTCCATTACGCTCTGGCACATAATGTTAGCAAAAGATGCCGACACGTGATGTTGGATAAAGGAAGAACGTACGCTGGATACGAATATGGATATACTCCTGGGTTTGCTTGGTCTGACCCGAGTCGTCGTCGGCTTCGGCGAAGGGATCTGTGACGCGACGCGCATTGTTAGCTGATGACTCTACCGAAATGGCGAGTTGGCCCTTGGGTCCGGCGCAAGGTCCCAAACGGCGATGCCGCAATCGCCCCACTCAGTTGGAGGGAGATGACAGGAAACCCGCGACGCGCCCAAGAAAAAGGAAAAACATACCGTAACTCTTGAGGTTCTCGATTTGGGTGGACATAAACTCGAAGTTTTCGGGGTTTCCTTGGGAGAAGGGTTTTATTGATGGGTGAAAGGGAGGTGAGCGACCGACGACTGTTGGAGTGTCTCGCTTACTGATTGCAAATACGATCTTTTTTTGTGTTTACTGGGTCTAGAAAGACGGGGTTTTGGAAAGAGTTGAGTATTTGTTGTGAAAGTGATAAAGACTCGATGATGCTGATTGCGGGATGGGAGTTTATAAAGGTAGATAGAAGGGGAAGAAGAGGGTGGAAATGCGAGAAGGGTGAGGGGAAAAGATAGGGAAAGGGTGGGGCTGGCGTTGACGCCAGGCCATAAGGCATCAATTTATTGCATCGGCGTGGGTGGCCACTAAAGTAGGCTGGGGAGGCGGAGTAAGGGTGGAGGCCAATTCGTCCATTTACTTTTTGAACTCTTCATTTTGGGTACCGCAGTACCGCATTCGTACCGTTTGCTCCTGGCTCCCTCCCTTTGTCTACTTGTTGGGTACATTTTCCGCATCGGAAGTTGCGTCACTAGCATCATTTTAATCATGCAACCCTTTCCGATTTCCCGTTTCTGGACCTGCCTTGACCGGTGCTTGAGCTCAACACCCCCCGAACCATCTGCTGATGACTCTACGAACGACGCTTCGAGTGGCGGGATTTGATCCCCTTCCTATCCGTATATCGGCATTCTGTGACTGTTGGCGGTGTGTGGGTGTGTAGGCGGCAACAATTCCATGCAGCAGATCAGGTGGCATTTCTCAGGTGTTCTGTCTGCTGACGTAATTGGTCCAAGTCCTTTTTCAGCCTTATCCGCATCACTCCACAATCCCCGGAATTTGGTCAGGGGCAACAGTGAAAAGGAACTTGATGGACCCATGGTTAATGGCACCAAAATATGCCACCAAGCTTTTGGTCAAATAAACATGCATGTGGGACGGCAGCAAAGTTCCTGGGTGAACAACAGCCGATGGGAGGTCTTTGTGTGTATGAGAGAGTTTATTTTCAGTGACTCCTAATAAATTAGGTGTGCCCGACCGTTGCCAAATGATCGAAGGTTAGTTTAGAGTCACACTTGTTGTCGTATCCAAGAATAAAACTGCCTGTTTTATTATGAATTCCGAAGGGGTTACGAGATGAAGGTAGCCGGAAGTTGAAAGCTCCAACGCTCTTCACAAATCCCTTACTTTGAACGGTGAGTTGTCTCACTACTGGTCTCGCCCCTTCCATTTCATTGCTCATAAATAAATAAAACCTCTGTCATATCGAATCATCAAGATCTATCATTCTCACTCAGATAGTCCCGTGCAATGACAGACGTCAAGCCAAAAGGAGGGGCAGCTTATCGATAAAGCTTCCCCCGCCAATTTTGGAGTTGGATCAATTGAATTGCTCATCAACTCGACTTCCAAAACCCAACTGCTTGTTTCAATTGTTTGTATATCGTCAAAACTATTCCCGATTAAAATCACATAAAAAAAACTCATAAAGAAATTGTATGCGTGAAGCTTAGGTAACCACTATACTCACCACACACTTTGAACCTCCGATTCATCGGAACATCGGCCGAACCAAGCATTCCACTTTTTTTTTCTCTCTTACTCACACCCCCCCAAACCCCGAGTCCATGTGTGCGTCACTCCACAGAACCGCAAGGTCAATCTTTACTCATTTTCTCTCACCTCGTCACCGTTATTCTTGTAGTTCTACGCCGTTTCACCTAATATACTCGAAACCAATTATCCAATTCACAAAAAAGATGTCCATCTCAGCCCTCTCAGCGACTGAAGCAGCCAAACTAATCGAAACGTCCAAACGTCTCGCCGCTTTTCAAGCAGTCAAAGACTACCTCCTCCCCATCTACACTCATATTGGCATTGGCTCCGGAAGCACGGTAGTCTATGTCGTTGAAGCGATTGCCGCCCTTGGTCCCTCAGTCACTTCAGGCATGACTTTTTATCCCACCGGCGCTCAATCAGAGGAATTGATTGAAGCTGCGGGTCTCAATCTTCAGTATATCAATAAACTCCCACCAAATAAGTTTTTGGATGTTGCCTTTGACGGCGCAGATGAGGTTGACGGCGAGTTGAACCTCATCAAGGGAGGTGGTGCCTGTTTGTGGCAGGAGAAGATTGTCGCCACGGCAGCGAAGCAGTTTGTCTGCGTGGCTGATTTCAGGAAACTGAGTGAGAGGTTGGGAACCAGCTGGACAAAAGGAATTCCTATCGAGGTTTTACCTATGGCTGCACCGAGGGTTTTGGGAGAGTTGAAGGCTATGGGGAGTTTGGAACCAAAGATTAGACCTGGACTTCCGGGCAAGGCTGGGGCAATTGTTACGGATAATGGGTTATGGATTATCGATGCCCCTTTTAAGCCTTTGAGGTTGAACGGGGAAGAGTCCAAGGAAGGAGAGTGGAAGGTTGATGAGCTGGCGGATCGGTTGATCAAGATTCCCGGTATTGCAGAAATTGGATTGTTTTATGGAAAGAATGGGTTGCAGGCTCAGGGAGGAGGAGCACAGAAGCCTATTGCTGCGTACTTTGGTATGGCTGATGGGAGTGTAGAGGTTAAGAAGGCGTAATCATGATGGGTCTTGGGGTATCAAAAGTAACATAGATTTGAGTATATACGATTATTGTGTTTCTGTATTATTATTTTTTGCATTTACTTAGAACTATCATGATACACAGCTTCAATGTCAAAAGTGAGGCATCCCCTGAAAATCCCGTTCCTATAGCACGTTTTCCCCCAGAAATTTGCCGCCAAGTCCCCTGTACGTAACAGCTTGAAAAACTGGGGCGGACCGTCAATGATCCGCTAAAAAAGGGAACCGCCGCTCGCCCGTCTGTCCCGCATCATAAAATTCTTGAGGAGCAAGGAAAGCTCGTGCAAAACAAATCCCCTCAAAACCTCCTATTCACTTCCCAAACTTTTACATACCCGCCCAACATGTTACGACAGACCATTTCCACCGCTTCCAGAGCCGTCCGCTCCTCTGCCCAAAGACAACCCCTTCTGGCCGCCAGACCAGCTTTCACTCAGACCACCACCCCCGCCTTCGCCGCTGTTGCAAGGACAACAATTGCTCCAAGGGTAGCAAGATGGTACAGCGCCGAGGCCGAGAAGAAGGATGCTGAGGCTCCCAAGAACGGAAACGGAAACGGAAACGGCGAGGCTGCTGAGAAACCCGCCGAGGCCGAGAGCGTCGAAGCTCAGCTCAAGAAACAACTAGAGGCAAAGGAAGCCGAAGTCAGGGACTGGAAGGTTGGTTTTTGGTCCCCAGTTCTCTCCTTACCTATTCTAACAAACTCCCAGGACAAATGCCTCCGCTCCGTTGCAGACTTCCGCAACCTTCAAGACCGTTCCGCCCGCGAAATGAAAGCAGCCCGCGATTTCGCCATTCAAAAATTCGCCAAGGACCTCGTGGACTCTGTTGACAACTTTGAGCGCGCCCTCTCCATGGTCCCCGAGGAGAAATTGACAACTCAAGAGGCCGAACAGACCGAACACCTCAAGGATTTGGTCAGCTTGTACGAGGGTCTCAAAATGACTGAAAAGATCCTTTTGGATACCCTCAAGAACCACGGACTCGAGAGGTTCGACCCCCACGGTCTTCCTTTCAACCCCAATGAGCACGAGGCGGCTTTTGTTACGCCCCAGGCTGATAAGGAGCACAACACTGTTTTCCACGTTCAGCAGAAGGGTTTCAAGCTGAATGGAAGGATTTTGAGACCTGCGAAGGTTGGTGTTGTCAAGAATAAATAAACGGCGGGCGTCGAGAGTGTATGTGTGTACGATCAGGGTTTGAAAAAGAGAGAGTATATACTCTCCCGTTTGGCGGTACGGGGGAAAATTCATATGGTATCTAAAAAGGGATTTTGTTTTGAAGGAAAAAGGGGCGCTTTGTTAGAAAGCGATTTTGGGAGTTTCATTTCTGTTTTATTTTCTTTTTCCCTTCTGATACCGATTTGTATTTTTTTTATCTCATGTTCATGTATAATGCTCCCCTCATGATGTTTTTTTCTTTCTTTCTCACATGAATTCTCAGCATATTATTATTACATACTCAGAAATTGAGGAAAGGGAAAAAGGGGATTGAATATACAATTGGGGTTTGATGGTTGCCGCCCCTTTCCTGGGTACATTTTTCTGTTGTTTCTGATTTGATGGCCTGTGGGTATCGTGGCCTCGTAAGATACTCTGAGGTTTTATCTTTGTTTCTCGCCCGGACTTCAATCTCAATTTAATACCACACAGAAAGAACGTTGAGTTTCTTTACTTATGACTATATTTTCACCTCGTTCGGCAGATATACCTGTTCAATTCGATTTGTACGGATGATCATGGAACACCTCTAGCAAAAGGAAACCGGGGGATTCACGTATGAATCGGCAAACATACAAGAGCCTAACGTTTAACCTCTTGACACCACGACATGAGTTCATTACTCTTGATCTCCACGTTCATTTCCTTGACTAGCCTAAACCTTTTCATATTTCCCCTTGCTCTACATTTTTTTCTTCTCTTTTTACCTTCACAGAATACTACAGTTCCATCAAGGTCTTCCTCCTTGTGAGCTGCGTCCATATAACGCTGAGCAAAGATATTAAGCAAAAATATCCATACGATATCAACTTGTGCCATCCAAAATGATATCCTCCTCAGTTTTTGGGTCATAAACGGGTATATGTTTCCTCAAACCAATAACCCAAATCAAATCCAGACCTTTTTAAGCCACCATGAACGCCAGATACCCCCTTTCCCAACCTCCCCAAAACTCCATTAAATGTAAGTGTCCTTTTTCTGATATAATGACCTCCCTCTTTTTTTACAGACAATATGCAGATGACCTGCTCCTTCTTTCCTCGCAATTCCTTCCTCCTTCATCTAACCCACCTAACCCCAACCTCCAAACAACTAACACCCCTCACCCTCCTTTCTTCTTCCCCTTCCTCCCTATCCTCATCCTCCACAACCTCATCAACAACATCAACAACATCCAAACGCCTCGTCCTCGCCACAACAACCAAGTCCCCTTTTCCTTCCCTCCCCAACACAACCCCAACCTCTACAGCTTTTTCTATAGCCTTCCCAGTAGCTATCATCACTACATCATCTTGCGCGTCTTCTATTATTCCGTTTCCAGTATTTCTTCTTGGATTTTTGTTTTTGGCAGTGTTGGCTTTATCCAAGGCCTTTCTAGCTCGTTTCAGTAGCGAAACAAAAGAAGCGGAAGAAGAAACTTTGATTATTATTGTTGACGGGAGGCGAGGGGGATGGAGGTAGCCGGATTTATCTGGTGTGGTATGGGGGGGAGGAGGACGAGGGTTGAGGGAGCGGGTTGATGGTGGTGGGAGGGAGGGGGGGTTTGTGGATTTTGTGGGCTAAGAAGTCTGTCAGTAAGCTTTTTAAGGATAGGTACCTCAATCGCACGAATATTTTGTATGGACTGTGGAGCCAACATGCCGGAACGGTTGGACAGACTTTTTGAGAGAGGAGGGAGTTTGGAGGATGGATTGTTTGGCAGGGTTGGTGGTGTTGGAGACATTTTGAAGGACAAATTGGATGATTATCTGGCTTGTGTGCGCTGGCTGGAGGTTGTTTGCGCAAGTGTCAATTGCTCTGCGAATGCGATGGCGATGATAATAAAAAGGTGGACAGAAAGTTGACGGAGACAAACGAAAGTACCTGGTAGGTACGGATGACGACCCCACGCCCCACTTATAAAGTTGAGCGAATGAATGCCCCGCTACCGGTATCGTCAAGTTGGAGGGGCCGAACGATTTATCAGCATCTTTTCATTTTCAATTTTTTTTTTCTTCTTTTCGTCTTTTAAAATATCTTTTCAAAAATGGCCCCATCACTGGAAACCCTAGAAGCAGTAGAGGACGTCCTCGCCAACCCACTCGAAGAAAAACCATCCCTCGTCGCCCCGGAACCAGAACACTGTCCCGGTCCAGAATCGGAGCAAGCAGGCAAAGCAGACTCATGCGCCGGATGTCCAAACCAACAAATATGCGCCTCAGCAACCCCAAAAGGTCCTGATCCAGACATACGAATCATCACTGAACGTCTCGAAAATGTTAAACACAAAATTTTAATCTTGAGCGGAAAAGGAGGGGTAGGTAAATCAACCCTCACTGCACAACTCGCTCAGGCATTTGCCACCAATCCAGATAGCACAGTTGGAGTCATGGATACGGATATCTGTGGTCCTAGCATACCTAAAATGCTTGGAGTGGAAACAGAAACTATTCACACCAGCAGTTCCGGGTGGTCACCCGTTTGGGCAATGGATAATTTGGGTGTCATGAGTATTCAGTTTATGCTTCCCAACAGGGACGACGCCATCATTTGGAGGGGACCAAAAAAGAATGGACTGATCAAACAATTTTTAAAAGATGTTGATTGGGGTCATTTGGATTTCTTGTTGGTGGATACACCACCGGGAACGAGTGATGAGCATCTAAGCGTCAACACCTTTTTGAAGGAGAGCAAAATTGAAGGAGCAGTGGTTGTTACTACTCCTCAAGAGGTTTCGTTGTTGGATGTGAGGAAAGAAATTGATTTCTGCAAAAAGGCTGGGATAAGAATATTGGGTTTGGTTGAGAATATGAGCATGTTTGTTTGTGGACATTGTCAGTTTGAAAGTCAGATATTCAAGGCTACTACGGGAGGAGGCAAAGGGTTGGCTGAGGAGATGGGCATTCCGTTTTTGGGATCGGTGCCGTTGGATCCTAGGTTAGGGATGGCTTGTGATTATGGGGAGAGTTTCTTTGACTCGTTTCCTGACAGCCCGGCTTGCAAGGCTTTGAAGGGGGTGGTTAGGAGGTTAGTGGGGGAGATTGGGTTGGATCCAAAGGTGGTTTTACCTGAGGAATAATGGATCATCGAGCGAAGCGAGGACTTGGGGCTTGGGGGCTTGCCTCCATGAATATTTTCCAGTGGTGGTGAGGCGCCGTCCCAGTTCTTCCAGAGTCCAGTTGATGCTGATCTTTTGTAGTGTCATACCATATTGCCACCAGTTTACGCTAAATGTAACTCTATGCATTATTTACTCATCACCATCATGGTAGCCAGTATCTCACGTCGTACAACCAGTTGTTAACCATATGAGTCGGAACCTCTGCCGCCAACAGTAGTATTCTCAACAAGTCCGAGCGGGTCTATTCACAAATCCGACCCGTTGGACCATGGTCTGGAAGAGCCTCCGGTATATTGTTCTGATGCAAGGGTCACAACGGATAATACATCACTGCTACTCCTTCTTTTCTGGCTATCCGGAACCGTTGCCAAGACAATAACCGTCGCCTAATTGTCTATTCAGATGGAACGATATATATTTCTCCGCACATGGCAAAAGATTAGCCACGAGGAACAATTAATTTATTAACCGCCCCTTGGAGATGTGTTGGAGTAAGGACCCCTCAATATCCGGCACGATGGCTCGATAGATTTATTGCCGTTGGAGATGTTTATATGTTCAGGAGAACTTCTCCTTTTCCGAGTCCCCGGTTCTCTTCACCCTTATTCACCACCGCCATAATGCGTTACCGTCTACTGTCAGCTCTTGTCCTCTCTGCTGTCACCAGATTAGCAGAGGGAGCCCCAGCTGCTGCCTCATACGATTACATCGTTGTTGGCAGTGGTCCAGGTGGTGGTCCCCTCGCTGCCGAGCTCGCCAGAGCCGGATACTCGACTCTGTTGCTCGAAGCAGGTGGCGATGAAGGAGACAATCCGACATATGCCGACATTCAGAACTTTAACGAAGCCGCCAACGATGAGGCCACTCGTTGGGATTTCTGGGTCAAGCACTCTGACGATCCCGCCCGGGAGCTCAAGTTTGAGCACACGACCTGGGATACAGGCGATGGCACCTTTTACGTCGGTCTCGACCCTCCCGAGGGAGCCAAACATCTCGGTATCCAATATCCCAGAGCTGCCGTTCTAGGTGGTTGCGCCATGCACAATGCCGCCGTTTGTGCACTCCCGGCAGATGACGACTGGAACATTATCGTCAACAAGACTGGAGACACCAGCTGGTCCGCAGACAACATGAGAAAATACCTCAAGAAGATTGAGAGAAACGAGTATCTCGCCGCCGGCAACCCAGACCGTGGCTATGACGGCTGGCTCGCAACAACAGTAGGAGACGCCTCCTGGGCTCAAAACTCGTCCCTTCCAGCTCTCAAAATCCTCAAAACCCTCGCCTCCCTCACAGGCCAAGATCCCAACGACGTTGCCAACCTCGTAAACTCTGATCTCCTTGAGAATGTTCCCAACGTAGACGAGAAGCAATCCTTTTACAACATGGCAACCCACTCCGACTCAAAGGGCAAAAGAAACAGTCCAAACAACTATATTCGCGCCACCCTGGCCGATCCAGCCAATTATCCTCTCACAGTCCAGCTTCATACCCTCGTCACCCGCGTTCTCTTTGACAATTCCACCAAACCCCGGGCAATAGGAGTAGAAGTCATCACCGGTCCCTCCCTCTACCGCGCAGACCCCAAGCACGACCGAGAAGCCTCAGACCTCCCCCCAACAACCCAAATCTTTGCCAAACGTGAAATCATTATTTCGGGAGGAGCTTTCAACTCCCCTCAACTCCTCAAACTCTCCGGAATCGGTCCCGCCGCCGAACTAGCAAAATTCAACATTCCCTTGATCAAAGATCTCCCAGGAGTTGGCGAGAACCTAGGCGACAACTACGAAGGATCCCTCTTAGCAATAGGTCAATCCGAATACCCGGTCGAATCAGGCCTCATCACTTTGCTCTTCAGAACCCCCAACGCACCTGATAATCGTCGTAACATCTACACCTGGTGCGGAGCCTTTAGTTTCGAGGGATTTTGGCCCGGTTTCCCTACTTGGCATGGACCTACTCAATATACCTGCGCCATGGTACACATGCAACCGAAGTCCCAAGCCGGAACCGTCCTTCTCCGTTCTTCCGACCCCAGAGACACTCCAGACATCAATTTCAACTTCTTCAAGAGAAACGGTGATCAGGATCTTTCAGAACTGGTAGAGGCGGGCAAACTCCTCAGAAAAGCTATTGCGTCCGCCTCTGATACCTTTGTCGGACCATTCGAGGAGAAACATCCTTGTAAGGGACCGTTGGGCACAGAAGGATGCGGGGATGAAGTAGAGAAAGAGTATTATAAAACTCAAGCGTATAGCCATCATGCCACAAGTACTTGTGCTATTGGAGGTGAAAAGGAAGAAATGGCGGTTGTGGATTCCAAATTTAGGGTTTACGGGGTTGAAGGGTTGAGGGTTGTGGATGCCAGTGTTTTCCCTGTTGTACCGGGGGCGTTTCCTTCTTGTCCGACCATGATGATTAGTGTTAAGGCTGCGGAGGATATTATTGAGGAGGCCAAGAAGACGCCTGTTGTTTGAAGGGGAGGGTCTATGATGGTATGAAAACTCGGTGTAGGTTGTTGTGATGTAAATTGTTGATGTTATATATGAATGGGTGTGGTAGATATATATATTTTGAGTTCTATTTGTCAAGATGATGAAGGCCGTGATGGTGATAATGCTAAATAAGAACATATAATAGTTGAAGGTTAAGACCTAAGAGGCTGATGATTAAACAGAGTATGGATGGCGGGGGGTGTTTGAAGAAGGAAAAAAAAAAAGAAGTATCCCCGGTCGGGTTCGAACCGACGTCTCTCGCTGCCAAAGCAGCGTTCGCTGGGTGTAAATTAAACGCTTAAGCATCAAGTGCTGACCACTACGCTACGAGGACTGTTGGTGAGAGTATTTGATGGGTTGGAAGGACCATTTCCGAGTTTAAATACCCATCGAGGGCACTGAGTAAGTGGGTGGGTTGAGGTGGAGTTTGTGAGTGGCGTTGAGCGGTGGGTGAAGGTTTGATATGACGTGATTGACATGATGGAGAATCTATCAGGAGGTACTCTCTACTTATACTGAGCGTTTACGGAATTTTTGGATTTTTTTTGAGCTTCTTAATCTAATTAACCATTTTTAATGCCATAACCTTCTTCTATACTCCCTATCAACGGAATTGCCTTCTCCCTCCCCGCCTTATTCAACTTTTTAATCCTATATAATACCGCATAATACCGGATTGATTTTAGGTTCTTTATTTAATCCTTCCTTTTCTTTTTTCTGTAAAAGAATATGTGGTTCCATGTGGTCTGTGCACTACAGCCCACCTCTTCCCTCTCTTCCAGACCTCGCCTTTCTTCCTCTCTCCTACACCATACCCACCAATACACATAACTTTCCACAGCCTTCTTTGCTTGGGTCCAACAGAATAGTATTGTTGTTATTTGCCCATTTTCTGTTTGTTCAATTGTATTAAAACGACTATACCGATTCCAGAATTTCCTGTTATTATTTATAATGAGGGAAGAGAGTGAGTATTATTGTATGTTCCCCATATGATCAAACTCATATTAACTCGAGTAAGCATTATGTCGACGAATTAGGAATCCCTACGGAAGAATTCAACGATTGCCGGAAGGAGTTCGGGCTCCCTTAGCTTCGTCAACTTCTCCAGCTTCCCTGCCCTCCCCGGGCCTCCAAGTTTTCTCAGCCTCCCTGCGCGCCCAAGCCTCAGCTTCATCAGCTCCTCCAGCTCCTCCAGCTTTGCCAACCTCATCAACAGATTCTACTTATTCGTCCTTAATAAGCCTATTGATCCGAGGCAAACATCAAGAACCGAGGCTTTTAGAAAAAGAATTGAGAGCGTCTTAAAAGACCTGATCAAAGAAAATAGGGACAAATAGGTTCAAAGGATACTCGGACCCTCAGCCACACCCAACAACAGGAACAGATTATGACATGCCACGCCATACTAACGGTTATCAATGATCCAACATCCCACACATTCAAGTCCTTTTCTACAGAGGTTTCCGAAGACATTGCCGATGTGATATCCAACAATGACGTGGTAAAGCTCACAGACGAATTGGGGCCGGAAGCTATATATCAGTTTGAAGAGGATGCAATTCATTTGAAATGCAAATACTTCTGCTCTCATATTCTTGAATTGTTAGAGGAGTGGGAAACGGGTTCAGAAGATGATGCTAACGGCTTCGCGGGGGACAAAAACACCAACGATACAAAACACACTACAAAACGTCTAAAACCAAACCCTCCGAGTGAAACCCCGCCAAAATCAAAATAACGTTCCGGAGCAGATAAACGTGCATAGAGAGTTATCAAAGATTTTTACAACGGATGTATCTTATCTGGTGCTAAGGAGGGACTGGAAGGGTGCCATATTCTAGACTGTTGTGTTGTCTACAAACTGGATCAACAAGAGGGAGCTTTAAAGATTGGAATCTCTTGAGGATATTTTGGCCGCTTGAAAAACTCAATAGTTTGAGGGTCAAGGAAGGCGCTCACGATAATCTGTTAGTTCTCCGCGCAGAGGTCCATACCCTTTTTGATAACCATCGGTTTACATTCAGGCCAATTCGGGATCCCGATAACTCAAACGTGCTTTATATCCAAGTTATTTGGTTAGAAAATGTCCGCCGTCAACATGGATTGGAAAAAAGGAGAACGCGATCATGCCGGTCTAGGCAGTATTGTGGATTTCCGACGCGGAATAACAATCGGCGAGGAAACCATGTACCCCTGCATCCAACATGGGGATGTATTCATATTGGAGACCGCGGACAGCACCAATTTACCTTTACCAAATTTTTTCCTCCTGCAGCTCCGGTATCACATCCAAAAGCTTCTGGCCGGAATGAAGGCTTCTCGGGCCCTGAAAGATATCTTCAAAGATTCCCCTCCGCCCGGACTGAGGCCCAGTTCATTATAAAAATAAAAATAGGTCCCGGAAGTTATCTCAGCCCTCTGTGCACGAGGATGCGGACCCGAGACAGTAGCACACATGATACTTCGGTGCAACGAGTACGATGGAGAA
>MU865599.1:0-17201 GCA_033297215.1 Podospora fimiseda | reverse complement strand
TTTCGGATTACCCGCCGGGCGTTAATAAATATCTATCTATCTATCTGTTTGTAGCTCTTCGAGCTACGTCTTGTCAATAGAGCCTGCCCGTACCTGACGGAATAGAGCCCAGACTGTAGTATAGCTGAATACCATTGTCAACGTTCTGTCAACCCTGCCTTGCCCGTGACAAAATTTGTATCTTTCATATCGTAGTTTCCTTTGAGAAGGTTGCAACAAAATGGTTATAGCGCTAACACCTGATTGTGCACGCCGGTGCTATATCTGTTAGCAGATCATCCGACGTCCTCAATCTCGGCCTATGGCACTTCGCCAAGGCAATGATCTCCGACACGCCAATGAACTGATCTCAGGAACTCGCCAGCAACAACATGAAACATCCCCACAACCGTTTGAACTGCTCGCTTCACTGCCATGGACTTTACCACTTTTGGTTTAAACTCTCGGGATGTTAAACCTCATCAAGAGGTCCCCGGCTCTAGCGTTGCATCTTGACGGGAAGCCGACACAACCATGAGACGATCCACAAGGAGTTGCAAAGGATTCCTTTTAAAGATGCTGTGATCTCCCAGAATCTTGAATGTCGATCTTGATCTTCAGTGTGGCTGGTATCATTCTTTTTTTGTTATTTTTATTTACATTCTTTTCGACGCGTGCGACCCTTTTTTTTTTTTTTTTTTTTTTTTTTTTTTTTTTGGGTTGGGGGGGGTTTTGGGTGGTCCGGGGGGCGATGTAAAAACCCCCCCCACCAATTTTTTGTGTTGGTGGGGGGGGGGTTTTTTTGTTTTTTAATTTGGAGTGTGGTTAGCTGTGGAGTGGATTTGTTGGGTATTTTGAAGATGTGTTTAGGTTGTTGGTGTTTTTTTTTTTTTTTTTTATTTTTTTTTGCCCGCGCCCCCCTTTTTTTTTTTTTTTTTTTTTTTTTTTTTTTTTTGCACTGGTATCTTAACTTCCTCCATCTTCGTTCCAACCAATCAAATCCTAAAGATGAAGTTCTTTTCCCTCCTCGCTTTTGGCGCCGGCCTCGCCTTCTCTGGTTCGTCCAACCCCAAACCCAATCCCTTCCCAAGCTGATCTCTTCTAACCCCCAAATCCAGCACCCATTTCCTCCCCTTCCAACGAGCTCGTCGCCCGTCAAAACCCATCAGCCTGCTTCCTAGTCGGCACCACCCCTCTCCCCGCCTCAGTAATCACCTCCGTCAACCAAATCAGTCCCCGCATAACCTGCAACACCAACCGCCGCACCCTCTCCGACGTCCCTGACGTCACCTCCGGCGGTATTTCCTTCTCCTCAATCAACTTTGCTACATCCGGTCAAACACCCCTTGCTTTTGCTTTAAGCAGATTTGCAACACCTACTCCGCTCCGTAACGCAAATCTGGCCGTCTTTCAACGCCAATTAGATGTTTATTTAGCCACAGAAGCAGGGATCAGAGCCGCAGGAGGTAATTTTGCTGCTATCAAGATTCCAAAGTTCTTTTTGGAGATGCAGGTTTCAAGGATCTTGACGGCGCAGGGAAGACCGCCTAGGGAGGCTGGGTTGCAGATTGATCATTTGAGGGATAAGGTTTTGAAGAATGCGCCGAGGGAGAATAGGGCTTTGTTGGATCAGGTTAGTGCTTTGGCTAGGATTAGGGCTTAAACTGCAGGAACTGAAGTGAAGGTTGTTGGGTGGGATTGTGTAAGGTTGTACGCAGTTGGGAGATGTTGAATACCAGTACTTGCTTTGCCACCTGATTTTGAGTTGTTTTGTTGCGAATCGTGCAGTGATGAGGTTGACTTGGGTTTTTGTACGGAGCCACGTCTAGAAGTATTTGTTGTTTTCTTGGTTGAATCCTGATGTAGACCGGTGAGGTGGACCGGGTTGGTGGAAGTTACACAGATGGATCTGTTGCCATCCGGAAGGCCGGGTTTTTGACCTTTAGATGCATGACATGGCGGCGCTTGGATGCTTTGAGGTGGCGTGAAGTGGCTTGCCGGTATGACAACAAGGTATCGTCTTTTGAACTGGAGAGAGATACGGAAATGATGTCAGATACATCACAGCTTCTTCCAGGTTAACTTGTCATACTGGCAGAAGAAATTATTTTCCTCAATGTTATTGGCATGTGCTCAGGCCGGCAACGCCAAGAGCATGAGTTCTTGTCGTTTGCAGATTGAATGTTAAAGTCACCAACGATATTCTCTTCCTTTTTTGAGCATACCTACCTCCAGTCGGCAAATGCTTAGCTCCTTCATAACTCCAGGAAGGTTGGACAGCCAAGTTTGATACGATATCTAGAGTCCCAGTAACTAAGCAGCAAAGAAACCAAAAACAAAATATTTAAGCGCCAGAGAGAGTCATCAAACCCAACCTCCCAAAACACAAACCAACAAAAAGAAAACTTCTCGAAGCCTGATACCAAGATATGCATCCCAAGTCAAAATCTATATTTAGTCCCATCCAAGGTTTTACCAAGCTCTTGTGTAGCCAAAATGCTTGAATCTCATTGGTCGGCGCTTCGGCACGATTGGGCCGCGACCACCAACCCTTGACGATTTGGACTTGAACACCAGCGGCTCGCTCTCAAAATCCTTTTTTTGTGGCTGTCGTCATACAAATGTTTTATATACAAGAAATAAAATAAGATTGATCATGTTTATTTTTGTTGAGTTTGTGGAAAAGGAAACAAAATCTGGGAAATTCCCAGGTTACTATTCTGGTTATTGTGTGTTTTGTTTGTTTTATTCTTTTGCCATTTCTTTTGTTTTTCTTTGTCCTTCTTGAAGTCAACTGTTGTTTCTTCAAAGTTTATCGACCTTTTTCTCGCTTGAAGGCTAAAAGTTACCTTTACACAAAACACTTTATTCAAGGCCCAACCGGACAACATGCGGCTCGCCGCCGTCTTACTTCCCCTTCTTATTGCCCTGGCGGCCGCAGCACCCGAAATGCTGATGGAAAAGAAACAAGAAAGGCTCATTTGCGTATGGATACCGACTTAAACTTACTTCAACATGTCACTGACTTATACCCTCTTTAGCGTTGCGACGAACGCCGATGCGTCGGTCCTCCCTGTTGTGCCAACGGGACTTGTGGTCCTGGGGCATTCGATCCTCTTCGATAAACGATAATCTTCTTTGACCAACAAAACATTTCACGACATTTTCTTTACGCTATCTTTTATTGCATCAGCGTTTGGGTACATGAATTGGGATGGATGGGGTACAGCATTTGGGTTGGGGACACAGCACAGTGTACGATGGTCGGATACATGTATGGTGTAGGATAACATGGGCTGGGACAGCAACGATTCACGACACAACAGAGGACAGGAGGCTGTGGATGGGTATGGCAGGTTTCAGCTTAGATGCATGGACTTTTCAAGGATCATTCTTTGTCTTTTCACTCACTGTGCACCATCCAATCATAACTATGGCCCACAAACACATTCCCCGATCCTTCTCCTCACCGAGATCGGGACCGATCCGGAAATGAGAGGCAACCAATTGTGTTCCCCAAACCAATGCAGAATGACGATTGGGGCACTCGACTTTTGTGGAAGTCCAGACCCTCACCGATTGGTGCATACCTTATCGAAGAGGGGAAGCTTGGTGGGCTGAGTGGGCTGGTGCAACACACCTGGTGACATCATCCCGTCTCGCTTTCATTGAGCTTGTTCAACAAGCTTGGAAACGACGACCACAGCTCCCTCTTCCTTAAAGGTCTTAGACCACCCCGCCCTCTTCTCAAAACCACCGACCATCTTTCAATTTTTCCCCAAACGACTTCATCTTTCACACTCCAAAAGCAAACCTACAATCATCAATTCTTCACGGAAAAACAGCCAACATGGATCTCCTCAACAAAGTCACCGGTAACAATAAGGACACTACCCAGTCCACCACAACTACCTCCAACACCAAGACCGATACAAGCTCCAGCGGCGATGGACTCATGGGAAAGCTCAACTCCATGGCCGGCGGCGGCAAGGAGAGCGAGAAGAATGAAGATGCTCTTGATAAGGGTATTTCAACCCCAACCCCTCACCCCTCACTCCTCCACAGCCATTTACTAACACTTTTAAAGGCGTCGACCTCTTCCAGCAACACGTCCTGGCCCAAGGCGATCAATCCAACGAGTCCGCCATCGAGCAAGCCAAAGACGAGCAAATCTCTGATTTCATTCGCGGGCAGTACAAGAACGCCACTGGCAAGGATGTTCCCATTCAGGACAAGTAAACTCTCTGGTGGACACCCAACATTCATTCATCACAAGATAGCATAGTCAATGGAACAATAAGAGTATTTTAAACCGTCCTTTATTATGTCAAGCCATCCTCCAAAGAGAATGACTCTTTTATCCCCTTCCCTCACCTAAAAAACTAAAATATTGATCTTTCCATCCCCTCTATAAAAGCTCCTCGTGAAAAAAAAATCAGCCAGTCTGGTGTTTTTAGCTGTTTGTCGAAAATTGTCTTCCTCCTTCTTCTCCCCTCTCTTATTAGTTGACCTGAGCCTGGTTAAGGTTGCCAATGATTCTGGCACCATCGAAAAGACCGCCGCCGGGGGCTCTGGCGCGGCAGAGGTTCTTGCCGCGCTCAATGACGTTGTTGACGCACTGGAGGTTGCTGTTGGCAACGCAGCTGAGTCTGGAGCCGCCTATAGTAAAAAAAAATGCATTAGTATTATAATCCCGCAGAGCTGTTTGATGGGTGTAAAAAATAACTCACAATTATTACCGCCGGGGACGCAACGTCCCTGCTGGCCGTTGGCGGCAACGCAAGAGTCCTGCTTGAGGGAGGTATTGGCAACGCAGCAGGTGCCTCTTGGGACGGGGCGGTTGCCGTTCTGACGAGCCTGGATGACGGCGCCGTTACCCTGGGGCATGGCAGCGGCAACGGCGGCCATGGCGAGAACGATGGTGGTGAGAGAGAACTGCATTTTGTCGGTTGAAAAAAGGATTGAATGTGAAAACACCAGAACTTTTGTTGTATGTATAGAATAAAGTCAAAAAAGAACCGGCCGGCGGTAAACGATTTTTTTTTTCAAGAAACTGAAATAGAGTGTGGAAAAAGGGGGTTTTTCGAAGTGAAGGAAAAGGGAATAAGACGGTTTGTTGTGAATTGGACTCGAAGACTAGCTTGAGGAGAAAAGAAAATTTCGAGGGTTTTCGAGGGAGGATATCTCGACATCTTATACTTCATCCCATCTCCAGAACTCCACCGACACTTCCATTGTCAATTATTAGGGGGGAGCCACATCGTCTGATTACAAGGTAGTGCAAGCGATTCACCGCCGAGGGATAGAGTTTCGCTTTTCGATCCGAGTTCAAGACGATGAGACATTCCCAAATACCCCAGAGTGGATATTTCCGACCCTGGATGGTGGTAGCTTCAGGGCGCCATGGTGGATAAAACAGGGGCGTTCAGGGGCTTCGTGTCAAATATCAAAAATCTCACCACCGTCTCGCTAAACGACGCAGTCCACTATGCCAATGCTACCCTTTGTTTCGAACGTGAAATGCATCCATTTTGGGCTAAGGAGATATTCAGTCGATCGGCAAATTGTTCCGATTGTCGAGATTCTCTGCAGTGTTGATCCTTCACGATGGCAATCTGAAAATCCGGGGTGCATAGTGTAGAATATTCTTGGGGTGTTCCAAAGTCCGAACTGACATCATGCCGCCGCGGTTTCTCTATTCATATCTTCATATCTAAAGGACCAAGGTTTAGTTCGTCCGCTGGTATTGTGGTATTCCTATCATTTGTTCGACGACGGTCTGTTCCACCAATGCGCTGGTAGAGTCGGCTAGCCAACATTAATGGTTGGCCCTCTTGATCCCGGGCGGCGCGCACCATCATTCCAGACACTAGATCGACGCCCGATGAGCTGCAATGAACATATGGGAAGATACGGTTGAGATAGGAAATTTGCCGTGGAGTGAACTCTCTCAGAGGTGGCCATTGACCGAGTTCCTGCGAGCGGTCCTTGCCGTCGGGAGGGAATCGAAAGACGGAGCCTCGAATTGCCCATCTGTTAGATTCGGAAAGAACACCCATTGTTGCCAATGGGTCATCCGCGCGGGCAAAGTGCTCGATATGCGAAATCAGTGTCCGCTGGGTGTCATGATGAGCCAACAGGTTTTTGAACTCGCTGCAAAAGGCACCAAAAGTATATAGCTCAACCTTATAAAGTATGTCGCGATACTCGGACTGAGCGAGGCGATCCATCACAAATTTGAGGCGCGTTGCGCCAGTTGAATGAGCCACAATAACTACCCCAAAAACTGACGACGATGAAAGCTTTCTGTCAAGAAATCCAACGTTCTCTGGATATCGTCAGTAATTGGTAAGAGGTGAGTTATTCTGCGGAGGACGACGTCTTGGAGAAGGTCTAATAGAATGCCGGGCCTGAGATTAGGTATCAGTTTTTGTTCAATGTAGGGTCTGTGGGTCTCCATATGTCACTTTACTCATGTATGCGTGGGAACTCCAGATATTCGACGGTTAAACATGATTGACAACCAAGACAACTGTAGATCAAGGAGCGAGCCACTGTTTGGGCCGGAAAGTGTCAGCATTAGCACAAGAAAATTCACAGCCATTAGAGATATTGACATACCTGACACCAGGGCCGCTAACCAAAACCCATGACTCCCCCTCTTTCAGTCTCACTCGTCGATTCAAGGAGCTCCGCAACGTTTTTGTTCAGCCGGTTACAAATGGTCTTGTGGAGCAGGTATATAGCAAAGAAAGTGACACCAGCCAGCCACACGGGGTAGAGTATTAAAATCGGGAGTGATACGCAAAAGCTAATATGCACCGTGAACAGCACAAAATGCAGTAGCTTCCGTCCTACATTTGGTAAAGTGGTTGGCAATCCTTTCTGACAAAACAGAACGTCTTGATCCCAATGATGTAAGTAAAGCGAGGGGTTTCGCAGGAAAACCATGAGGTCGGACCGTACTGATTGCAAAAGGGATCCTCGATCTTCGTGATCTGCCGGTACAAAAACCAATGCCTTCATTAGAAGAATGGTCGGCTGGAGTGACTCTCTGATGGCCAAGATTTTGGCGTGTAGAAGCGCAAGAGGCCCTTCGGATCCTTGGAGGCCAGAATGCGATGCCCGATACATTTGGATTAGTGACTGCAGTTCAGCCAGCTTGTGGATGTGTTCCCCAATTGTATGGCAACGTGATATAAGGTCGGACTGCCAGGTGGGGTTCTTGCAATCGGATGAGTCGTCTGTGAGCTTGTTCAGCATTTCAGTCACGCGGGAATTGAGCCCAGAGATGGTGACCACAAGGAGGCCCCTCAATTCGTTTTCCAAGCTCGACTCAGCTGCCAGAGTCGTGATCCAGGACTGTGGGGACAGCGGAGGAGACAGCCCACACTCCTCTTTCCATATGTTGAATCGTATGTGGTATTCGATCAGGAGCCTTGGTGCCAAAAACAATGCCTTGCGTATCGGCCCGTCCTCCCTTTTTTGGTTCCTGGCGGGTGGCGGATACTCATGCGATCCAATATTGTATAGTTTGGTGACCAACGTCTGGCAAAGAGCGAAGCTTTGCGACAGGTGGGTGTAACGTGCCACAAGATCAGTGAAAGGGAAGCCGACGCCCGTTGGGCCCAATAGATCCAAGAAGTCTTGGGAATCGTATGAATCGTCCGAGTAGCTCGTTTCAAATCGAGTGTTCCCTTCATGGTGCTCTGGAGGCCAATTTGGGTTGGGCCCGAAGTCGCTGGAGTCGGAATCGAGCTCGGGTCCAAGGAGCTTTCGAGGTAAACCGGCCGGACGCTCGACAGAGTAGGGATCCGGATGTGAGCTACCGGTGGCCGGGTAATTTCTTTCGTCGTTGGGCAATCCCGGTTCGGAATCGCTTGAGGAATGTCGGCGAGGCAGACTAGGCCTAGAGGTGGGAGGCGGTGTTCCCTCCATGAGATTCTGTGATATTGCAATTTTTTTTGAAAGGATAAAATTTGCCCCTCAGGAAAGCCTTTCGTCGGATAAACTTGGAAAGTGAAGTGACCCCCCATCGGATCGGTGAAGAAAAGGCAAGAAGGTGCGGCTGAATTCCAGGGATTTTTGGTTAGAACCCCTCAAGCTTGACATGCTCCTCCCCACCAAACTTCCATGGGAAGAAATTGAAATGGAGGGGATAACGATCGCCGAAACAGCCATTGGAATTGTTGGCGCTCTGAAATCAACGGCAGACGCAATAAAACTCTTTTACACACGCGCCAAGTCAGCGGGAGAGACACTTCAAGACACCTATATCGCCTTCCAAACATGCCACACCACTCTCGATCTCTGGATACGATTTTGGGGACTTTACAAGGGTGTCTCGCGTCGTTATCAGGAAACTTTATGGGGACTCGACGGTATGCTCACCATCAACCTTCAGCTGGCGAAAATCCAAAGCAAAATGACCGAGGTCCGTGAGGAATTGTTACCCATGATGACTCAAGAGGGCATCGTACCCGACAACCCTGCGGGTTTTGACTGGTTAACAACTGGGGACTTTCGACAAAGCGCAACAAAAGCTCGGAGAATGCTCAAGATTCGCGATTTGTTTTGGTTTGCTCGAGGAAACGGGGAGGACCTCTCTGCACTCGTTGTCGGTCTTGGACGTTCCATTTCAGAATTTCGAGAATTGTCCAATACCTGGTTTTCCTTGATTCATGGCCCTTCCCTACTCCAAAAACCACCCGAAGAGCTGGCCAACAGCATCAAATTTGAAACCTTTCTCCGAGCAGTCGTTGATGCCAGGTCGGCTGCCGAGATGTATTTCAACGCATTATTTGGACTCGTACGAGGCACCCTTCCAAGAAAGCTGGGCTTGGAATATCCGAGGCGAGCACATTTAGATCTTTATGTTGTGAAAGAAGAGTTCCGGCAAATCGATAAACTCCAAACGTTCGAAAACATCCCACTACGATACCATATGTCCGTTGTCGGGGACGAGCAAACTCCCCGGTGGGAGGTCTTCCAGGTATTGGCCGATGGCCCTCATAAATTTGAGGTAATTGCAAATTCCAAGGACTCCTCGCCGGCCAAATGCAAACCCCCAGGAATCTGGGATGCATATGATGCGGCGCGACAGTCGACAACAATTCATTTCGAGGTCCCCCACAGTCTCAACACCACCATGGTTGCATGGTTTCGAACCCGACCACCTCAATCTCAAGAGCGCATCTTCCATCCCCTTTCATCCGTCGAGGGAGTGGAGCAAAGACTCAGAGACTTCTTGCATCCACTGCCGACAGGATATCTGTTGGATAAACAGTACCCCGCTCGCACCCAACAGTTGGACTTCACTTTCTCACAGCGACTCGCCCTAGTCCACACGCTTGTACGCAGCACCATGTACTTGGCAGGTACACCACGGCTATCCGGTTTCAAGATGGGAGGACGTTGTATTCTACGGCTCCCGTCAACTTGTCTTCCGCCACTGTCAGACAAAAGACGAGGTGTGACAAGGGCATGTATAATGGGCTTCGAATAGGCTTGTATTCAAATCAATATAATAAACTGTAATGGCCTCAAGATCCTTGTCCTTCCAGCATTCTAACTAGGAAAATCAAGGCCCTATTTATACTCGTACGGGTCCCTTCTGGGCCCTCGTACTTCCGTGGCCATTCCTTCTTTCCGTCGGAGGCCTTCCTCGGCTCCGACGATTACAAAGAGAACAGTCATCATGACTTTAGTGGCTTGTCCCGCGTCGGCGACCTTCTTGACCAACCATCCTTCAGTATACTGGTCATCGGGCACCTCCTCTTGCATAGCTTAACCCTCCTTCGGCCGCCCTACTATATTGGTAGGCTGTGGAGGGTCCTTGGCATGGTGGTTGTTGTGCCAGGTGACCGAGTACACTGTTGAATGCTGTCAGCGGGAACCGTGTGACACGAGGGCCTTTGGACGAACCCCAACTAGCCAGCGAGGATCATCCGTTCATCTTGGCCATATACACCGGGACCGACAGTTCGTCCAGTTCGACTGTTGTGTCCACGGTGAAGCATTTCCGCTCTCTTGGCTTCATCCTGATTGAGATTGGGATTGAAATGCCGCTTTACCGAGTTAACACAAATTCTTTGGGAGTTGCAGTTGAATTCGTTTTTGTGGACAACAGAGAGCAACAGAACTGGACTCCTGGGACAGATCAAGGCTGGCTCCCTGTCCTCGTTTTTGCGCTTGCTCAAATACTGTCATGGATTGGGCTGGATCACTTGATCAACATGTTTGCGAGCTCGCAGGCATCCCTGAATCAACAGCTAGAGGCTAAGCACACGCTCAGAATACCGACTGTGCCAGCCGTGTACAGTGAACTCAGGATTGCTATGGGAGACAAATTCACAACAATGGCTCAGCATGTCGGTCCGAGAAAAGTCCAGAGAGGACTCCTTTAACTCTTTGCAAGAATTAGGGCGGAATACGACAACAGAGGTTCTGGGACAATATTGGGCAGAGGTGCAAACAAGGTGGGTTACTCTTCAGCTCTTCCTTATTTAAAACCATAAATGCTCACATTTTTGATAGGATGGATTTGATTGCCGGTTATGTCAACAAAGCTGGGTCGTCAATGCCTTTGGCAGGTGAGCCTGCATCTCCCGGGCCTAGCACTGAAGCAGCCCGGGTTGCAACTCTTTGAGGGCTACCAAAATGACACCAAACTAATTATACAAACACATTTGCCGAGACATCCAGAGTTGCATTCGAAATATCAGAGTATGCCAAGTTGTGCCTGCAGATCAAGGTTGTTGGCACTTCCACCCAAACTGGCCAATGCAACGTCAACAAATCAACGACGTCATCCCTTCCCGCTCCTTCAAGAAAGACGCCACTCCCTCCACAAATGGCATTCAACGCCTTTCAGTTCCATAAGTCTCCAACTAACTGTGGAACTGTTTTCTTTTGAGGGCCAATTTCTTGGAGATGAGCGCCAACATTCTTGTCAGTAATGGCACTTGCTACTCGGCTGCGGGCGATGAGTTGGACAAGAGCTTCATCCCTTGTGGGAACTCGGCTTTCGGACCACAGACATGTTGCGGCGCTGGGGACATTTGTCTCAAGAATAATGCATGTTTCGGGTATCATGGGAGCGGATATGGAAGTGCATTGACGTATCAGGCCGGATGCACCGATCCAGAATACAAAGCCCAAGTTTGTCCTGACAAGCATGGAATCGGTACGTCTTTCTTTCACCCTCGCTACGGATTTCAATAACTGATCCTTTCCGCCAGATGGACCCTGGATTGCCCTGACATTATGCGATGACGGCAACGGCCTCTGGGCTCCATGTTCCCAAGAAGGAAGCCCAACAACGCTTCGTCCCGGCTCATTTTGCAGTTGTACCGCCGCGGCCTCTACAACGATTGTTGTCTCAGGCTCTACAAATATTCCAGATGTTGCATCGCTCCCACAAAGCACCGGAGGAACCATCAGTTTTTTTCCTGGCAATACTCCCACCGCGCCGAGTAACCCGCCTCCGGTCCAAACCACAAGTGGGGGAAACAATAATGATCAATCAACTTCGAGGTCAGGAGGTACAGGTTCAACGGGGGGTAATTCGTCACCAAGCGAAACTGCGGGTCCTGGATCTTCGGGTTCCCCAAGTAGTCCAGGTCAATCACCAAACCAGACTGGTGATCCTGATCCTGCTGGTGGTGGAGGCAGCAGCGGTCTCAACACAGGAGCAAAGGTTGGAATAGCAGTCGGTGGTGTGGTTGGTGCACTTGTTTTACTGGGCGTCTTTATTGCTCTTTACCGAAAACGACGACGTGGCCATGGTGCTGGGGGGATTGAAGGTGGAAAACCCGGACGGTCAAGGACGGTTCATCTTCCTTCGCCGAGAGCATCTGAAGCGGATTCTAATCCTGTTAGTGAGGTAGAAGGGAAAGCGGCTAGACCATGGAGTATGAGGACTGAGTTGGAGGGAAGCAAACCAGGAGAGGGAGCAGGGTTAAAGAAGAGGAATGATGTAATGCCGGCTGAGTTACCTGGGGATGGGATCACGATGCCGCATCATGATTTGAGTCCAGTGACTGAGTTGCCCGGGAGTGAGAGGTGGGCCGTTGAGGGTGGTGGAAGGGGAAGGGTCTGATTAGGATGAAGCATATACGTGGAGGAGGATAGCCGACTTTTCTTTCTTTCCTTTTTTTTTTTTTTTTTTTCTGGAAAACCAGTAAGCATGTACCTACCTCATGATATTTAACAACGTTACTGTTAATTTACACCAATTGGGCTCGGTGGCCATGTCATGACAACAACTTGGAGAGACATCCCTGGAACCAGGAGATTTTAATTACAGTTTATTATATTGATTTGAATACAAGCCTATTCCAAGCCCATTATACATGCCCTTGTCACAGATAAACTGTAACCAATCAAGCACACACACATATTCTATCCTGATACCGGCAGTGCCTGGACGAAGGCACCTCCTGTCACCAGTTGTTGTCAAGGCACAGGCCGAGACGCCGGAGTTTTACCAACCCGCCTCTGACGCGCAGTCAGCCACACTTGTCGACATATCCTCACCTGTCAACCCCCGCACTGCCAAACTCAACCCCGCAGTTTTACGGGTACTTAAAAAATCCCTCGCTATTATGTCTCGCGGAGAATCCTCTCTCTCTCAGGGCAACCCTGAGCACCAACGTTCCCTGCCCGAGATTGCACTCACTCGCCCTTCCTCACCCCAGGATGAGAACACCATGGGCGACAACCGGCTCATCCTTTGGGCACCAACCAGCTTCGACGTCGTTATGAGGGACGCACCTCCCAACCTGCCTCCCTCGGACGTCCATGTGCGTGACGTGCCACCCTGGATCCGCTCACTTCGCGAGCAATTGGAACGCGCCTATACTGACGTAACCGATTTTCCATGGCCCTCTAACGTTTGCACACAGCTGCCGGATCCTGCATCCCAGATCTTGACGGTGTTGTCATCGGAGCCAGACACAACCTGTTTGCCATCAGGCGAGAACCCAACTGACCTAACCCAGCCTCCATGGCCCTCTAATGTCTGCACACAGCTGCCGGATCTTGCATCCCAGATCTTGACGGCGTTGTCACCGGAGCCAGACGCAACCTGTTTACCATCGGGCAAGAATACAACTGACGTAACCAATTTTCCATGGCCCTCTAATGTCTGCACACAGCTGCCGGATCCTACATCCCAGATCTTGACGGTGTTGTCATCGGAGCCAGACGCAACCTGTTTGCCATCGGGCGAGAATACAACTGATGAAACCGAGTTTCTATGGCCCTCTAACGTCTGCAAACAAGCATTCCACTGAGCTTCTACCACCGGTTGATTATTGAGCCATTTTGGCTCTTCCTGCTTAAAGTCCTCTTTCACCAAACTGTGAGTCGGTGCAAATACCAGGGCTGATGTATATGCTTGGAGAGGGGCTTGCTCTATTATCCGTCCCTATGACAGAGCAAAACGGTATCCATCTCGGATGAGAGCTGCTAATTGTCCTTGGCTACTGTTTCCCTATGCCACTGTTAGATCATATTACTTGTATCATGCATTTGGTCCATACGTACTAATTGGTTTTGAAGTTGTTTCATAGCCTTGATTCCATCCGACGTGGCTCCGAGCAGACTGAGAGCTTCTAGCCAGTAAAGATATTTTGTTTTGAAGAATGTGTAAATAGTCCCATTTTCTCGTAGAGCGTCCCCCTTTGAGCTGGTGGTTGAGATCAAGTCGCATAGGTGATGGATCCAATAAACGCACGAGTACCGCACCGCTGCTAACGGGTCTGGGTCTTGTTTCGGGGCTTGGTCGATCATGAACCCTGGTGCACTTAACCCGTATATGTCTCATCGTAATACCGTTGATACTGCCTCGAGAGATCTCGAGAAGATGGTGTAGTTGGCCTCTTCTTTGCCCAAGTGAAATACCCAGTTAAAAGCCTCTTGAAAATGTCTGTTGTTATTTGAAGCTTTACCAAGAAGAAAATCTTTGGCTGACTGATGGACAAAATAAATTGTTTTGTCTTGAAGGGTTAGAAATGAGCCGCAAAGGTTGATAATCTCTTCCAACGCCTCCGGCTCATCACAAAGGCCATCCGGCATCTCAGCAATGGAAGTAATTTCCTCAAGACTGATAGGTCGACGGACAGTAGCGGTGACAGCAAGAATATCTCTACAAAGATCTGAATCTTCACAACCTTTGATTTGCTGTATAATTCGCACCTACAAAGAGTCCAGTCCAGGTGGAAATGTTTGTAGCGTTCTTAAAGCGTTCCAGTTTCGAAGCCCTGGGTCTGCTAGCGCTTGGCAAACTAATGCTACCCAGAGAAAAGTTCCATTTGCGTTTGATAAAAGATAATCTTGTATGGCCATCTTTGTTTTATCGTTGTACTTCTTCTTGATAGAAAGTTGAGAGATTTTGTAGTAGATATAAACATCGACGGCGTTGGCGACAGATTTGGCATTCAACTCAAGACTCAACTTATTTTGGGTAACGATAGCCAATTTTTCTTCAATATGTGTCCAATTGCGGCTAGAGGCGATCCACTTGATTCGAAAAGGTGCAGATGATGTTTGAGTGATCAGTTCGAGAAGCTGCGGCAAGTCTGTGATGCATTCATCCAGTGCGTCGATAACCTTAACGAAATGATCACGGGAGGTATCTTGTATGAGCTGTTGGCTTTTGAATTAAAACAGTTCCCAGGATACACCTTGGGAGTCCCACCTGAGAGGGCAGCAAAGATCACAGTGCGAGACGGAATTGTCATGCCCTATCACATTAACGATAACCACTGGGTTATTGCCATTGTTGACAAAAACCGAAAGACGTGTACAGCTTACGGTATGAACGAGGATCTTGTGAACAACGTCAAAGTTGCCTATCAAAACGCACTTCAAGTTGCCTGCCTTAAGACGACTTTATATCCTCTCGAACGCTACATCGGGAACACTTGCGCCTTTCGATGTTGTGATGCTTTAGCCACGTACTTTGGGACACGATCGGCCATGATATCAAATCCGCTTTCTCTTCGGCTGTTCTACCTTCAACGCCTTTTGCAATCTCGCCTTCATCAGCCCAACACTTCAGCCTCAATCCGATAATAGCCATTAGCTTTGCAGTTCGATGTTAGGAACATTTGTCGACAGCAGCGGGGCTGTCGATTTGTCGTTGGACCAAGTCCGCTAGGCTGGTATGGGGATCTATAATACGGGACCATTCAGATCTTCTTTCTCAGACAAAACGACATCACTCCTCATTAACAATCACATATTACACTGGAGCCCAAGCAGCTTTAGTTATCGTGATTGTATGGTGTTTCAAGTCGGGGACGGAGGAAGAGACACAGGGGAAGGGAGCGAGGGAGCATAAATACTGTTTTTAGACAGAGGGTAGGATGTTCGTTTTACTGTTATCACGGTTATTGTCATACTTGTCATCCATATCATGTTTATTTTTATACTTCCAGTAACTAGTCATTTTTATTATTTCTTTGTCTTCTTATTCCAATGATGATGACATCATGAACTGCAGCGCAGGGAACAAGGCAAGGCAAGGCAAGGTAAAGACTAAGGATAGATATCTATTAACGATTAAGGGGAGCATCTTGCCTTGAAGTCAAAACAAGGTTGCCAAGGCTTCGCAGTCCATAAATATAACCCTTACCCTAAGGACTCAGAACCCTGGGCACGCCCACAACATGGAACCACCCGGGCACATACTGTATTGAACCCTAACCCTACTAACATTCGAAGGTCATTTGATCAATTAATGACTCGAGTCTGCCATCAGAGCAAAGCGGTATCCATATCCGATGAGAGCTCTTAATTGTCTTGGTTACTGTTTCCCTATGCCACTCTTAGATCATATTACTTGTATCATGCATTTGGTCCATACTTACTAATTGGCAAAATTAATGCAGAACATGCTGTCGATGCATCCAGAAATGGTACCCTTCTGAATCAGGTATAGCGCCACGTCAGAGCTCCATGCTCACACGGCCCAGTATGTCCCACGACATAACCCATGTCCGTCGAACCTGGCTCTAGTCGAGGACCCAGAACACCAAGAGCTGTTCCCGTCAGCTCGCCAGTCAAAATGAGCAGCAAGCGTCGACACCAGCATCCCCTATCTCTGTTCTGGAACCGGTCAAGATTATTGTTTCGAGCGTCCCCTTGCCTGGAGTCGAAGCACACAAATTCCACACTCCTTTGGACAACATCATGAAAGCAGTGGAACGGGCTGATCTAACACGCTCTGTTCGAACAGTCTCCCTTGCTACTTCCTCAGGAGGAAGAGTCGAAGGCACAGAAGCGACAGACCCCCATTGCCAAACCATTTCATTGCAACATTCCAGCCTTTCATAAAAGCTTCGCCCAAAAGACCCATCTCGGCATCCATGAACGAGGACACACCGGTGAATCCCCTTACGTGGGTGCCGTCAAGCCATTTAGACACCATGTGAGCTCCTGTGGCTTCAACATCAACTAACTACCATTTTGAGATATCTACCAAGCCTGAAAATGACGGAGAGCCATCAGCGACGAACCCCCCAGATGCAACTCTGGCCATGTTAATTAATATTAGAAGGGGAAGAAATTTGGTTCTTGCTATCTCTATAAATGATACAAGAAACCCAAGAATAAATAACAAAGCAACAGATAAATATCCAACAGGGAATAGAAAAATCGCCAACATTGTCATCATGCGCCATGATACCAAGGATCAAAGTCCAGGGAATCTACCACTAAATGATCGAAACCACACCGCACCTGGCTGGACGGGAACTACAGTTTCAACATTATCTTGAAATAATCGCGCTTATAGGGCTGCAGCCGCAGCTTGTCGATAGGGTTCATAACAATTTTCTGCTTTCAGATATTGCATCGTGCGTCGACCGATGTGACAACAATCTCATGCCGTGCTGCGTGAGCAGTCTGGTTGAGGAATCGCTCTTGTAGTGAATCGACTGTGAGACCGAACATGGGTATTCCCGAGAAATTAACGACGATATTGGTTCCAAGAATCGTAGCCTCTGAGGTAGTCTCATCCCAAGCATGCTCCTTCAAACTCTTCCGAAGGGGTTCGCATTGCAAGTCTCCTGTCCAATCGCAACCAAACATTATTATTATTGATCTTACACCGCTGGAGGGGGTGCCTCCATCCCTATGGGATATGCGGTCCCTCTACAATTATTTACACGCGTGAGCGAACTCAAGTGCAGACTGTGTACCGAATTGGTCCAGCA
>MU865598.1:0-17217 GCA_033297215.1 Podospora fimiseda | reverse complement strand
GTTGGAAGGACAAGGACCTTGAGGCCATTACAGTTTATTATATTGATTTGAATACAAGCCTATTCCAAGCCCATTATACATGCCCTTGTCACACCACCCCCGTCAACCCTGTAAAAACACTCCCACAAACCGCAACTGCTGGGGAGACTTTCCACCTCAACCAATTATTGCGATGTAAACCCAGAAGATTAAATACCTAAAATTAAAAAAAACTTGCCAGAGCAACCGTAGGGTGCGATGGGAAGATTACGTTTAATCAAGCTTGATCAAGTTAAAGTGGCTTGGCTAGATGGTAATATAGGGTCTTAACAGGAGGTGTATTTAGTGTAATTAGTGAGGAGAGTATTTTGATATGATTTCCAGGCATCCTTCTATACTTTTCTTGCATAACTTGCGAAGTTCTTTCCAAATGCTTGACATCTGTGTAGAATTATCCCCGCCGTTGGGTACTCTAACGCCAAACGGCACTCTCTTCTCCCTTTTCACCTTGATTACCTTTTTCAACCCCGCAGAATATCGCAGAAGGCTGCGTGGCTTCCGGGGTTCCCGCTCGACCTCTTTCCCTTGGCTTCGCCTTCTTCACCTCCCTCGCAAAGGTCTTTCCCAATGCTTAACATCTGTGTTGGGTTATCCCGCCTTTCGGTAATCTTTGATGCCAAACGGCATTGCCGCCTCACTTTCCACCTTCATTACCTTTTTCAATCCCGTACAACACCACGCAAGACTATGCAGCTCCCCGGGGGTTTTTACTCAACATCTTTTCCTTCGGGACGGCTCAGTCAACTATATCCCCGGATAGGTCAACTGTGTCCTTTATCAACGGCCTGCGTTTCATAGCGCGATATTTGTACTTGATTATAAAATGCCTTTTTGAAATAAAACATGTCTTTCTGAAATGAAACATGGGTTTTTGAAATAAAATATGCCTTTTTTTAAAACAAAAAATCCGATTTATTTTATTTTAATTAAAGTGAGGAAAAAAGAAGTGGGACACAGTCGAGTTCCTTTTTTCCCCAGTCAAACACCGTCAATCTCAATCGGCCAACTCTCAAGCGTTCGACTAAAAGATTCCTTTTATCTTCATCGCCTATGATTTAACGGACCATTGATACACTTACCAGAAGGAGCACAGTAAGCATTATGATATATTCTTCTCATAGCAAAGCTGATATACTAACTCAATCAAGTACCACGATAGTGTCCAAATCCCGCAAAATCAAACAGGCGAAAGCATCCCGCGTATCTACCCCAGCCGAACCAACATTCATTACTGTTGAATATATCGGCAAAAAAAATCCGCTCACGTATTATCCCGATATAAACCCAAATATTCCCAAACATAAAACCAAACTATTTAAATACTTAGAAAAACAATACATCAAATATGCGAAGGGCAAACTCGTCGCTAGAAGCAAGCTCAATCCCGAAGCATCTTTCAACAGCACTATTCGCAGCGCACCAAACCGCGCAGTTTAGCACGTTATACTTTCTCTACTGCAGGTCCTAACGTCATGTTGCTTGGATTCTTAAATGGAAACACATGAGAATGATATAAAAGGCACATCACAAGATGATCGAGAATCAGAAATATATGATCTGTCGAAGAGTATTTGTTGCCATTTAGAAGAGCAGGTCAAAGACCTTTTCGAACTTTTAAGGCAGAAACGAGGGGGTCGGGATACCATTGTAAAGGAGGATGCTGCTACGGAGCGGGAGATTGTTATGGATGAGGGTTGTAGTGATGAGGGATTTCTTCTTGTTGATGGAGGATCATGTGACGATAGGGAATCTGTTGGTGATGGAGGATTATATGACGATGGGGGATCTGTCGGTGATGGGGAATCTTTTAGTGATGGTGGTACCGATATGGAAGATCATGAGGAGGATACGGCTCGGGCTCGTTCAGCAAAGCGACGTCGATCGAGTTATTCAGAAAGGAAACCTACTTCAACAAAATCAACTTAACGCTCGCGCGAAGAAAAAACTGCTCAAACCAAGGTTGAAGAGATTTATAATCGTCAATGTTTATTGACCGCTCTCTAAGATGTCCTTGAAGGGGCGCATGCGTTTGATAGCTGTCAATTGCCGGACCAAAACGAACAAACGGGTGTTTTATCTATTTGGAAAATCCTCCAGCAGTTTTGGCCGTTGCAAACGCTAGAACGATTCATCATCAAAGAGGATTTATAAATCTTTTACCCTTATGCGTGGACGCCCATCGACTCTGGGACCGGCATCATTTTACCCTTCGGCCGATAAAACCACCAAATGACGACGGTATCGAACTCTACATTCAAATTCTCTGGCTCCACGAGCTTAATATCCACAATGCTATAATCAAGGGATGGAGAAATTTCGAGCAACATGGTATCATTATCGACTATCGAGCAGTACCGAAGCTGAAGTCTGACTCCCATCAACAATAGACCCCCGGCCGTTGGATTGGTCATGGAGATGTCTACAAGATCTCCACTCCTAATAAAGAAGTACTTCCTTTGCCCAACTTCGAAGGTCTCCAGCTGAAAGATGGTCTTTCAAGATTTTGGCAGGTTTCCGAGGTGCAGCGTTATTGAAGGATATTTTTTTACGCACTTTGCCCAAACGTCGGTTCGGACCAGCACCGCCGATTACAGTTTAGCCCGTCTGAGAACAACTTATAAAAGCCGCAGTTGATGAAGGGCTTATTGATAGCGCAGATATAAATCAATGGGAACTCGCAGTCATGGACGTAGAATGGGGTGAGCAGCAAAAACTTCAAGCGCGCCAAGTATAGTCCCAGTTTCAAGGGGCGTTAGCATCTCCCTCACAGCATATTACCAAGCCGAAATTAATGGACAGTTTGTCAGGAAAAATGGAAAGTTTAGAAGGAAAAGTGGAAGGTTTGGAAGGAAAGATCGCGAATATAAATATGTTGAATCTGGTTGAATCCACTTGATGAAAAGGGTTTTAAGGCCCTAAAATAAAAGAGACCTTCTGAAAATAAGATAGGCGTATTTAAAATTAAATAAGTACATCCTTTTAAAATTGGATATGTCTGTTTTAGTTTAAATATGGATGTTTTAGAATAAACAAGCCTTTTAAAAATCGAATGCGCTTTTCACCAATTAAATATGCATTTTTAGTTTTAGTTTTATACAGATACAGTGGCTTTTTGGTATATTCAACACCATGATTGAGACTTTCTATAAAACATTACGATGGACAGTGCTCTATCTCTGAATGGGCTCTTTGTCGACACTTCTTGTTGCTTGTACAATTTACTCTTCATCTCACATTAGCTGGCGCCTTACGAACCACAATCTCAACACTGCAATCAAGTTCTCAACGCTCATTAATCAACCTTCCAAAAAACCTCTGGAAAGGGTCTCTCCAACTGGGCACAAAGCATTTTATTGGTAGAAAAAGGTCAGCTATGGTAGGGATGATGTCGTTGATCTGCCCGCCCCACTTGGTATGGCAAATATTACTCCCTCCCTCTTCCTCATATATATAATCTCCAAAGTTTTCCTAGTTTCCCTTTGTCATCTCCAGCGAGATGGTGGACTCAATAACAACTGGGTTTTCCCTTTCCACCAGCACCGTTGGACTTGAAGGGCGATGGCAAGTTCAGAAAAGCCAACCCCCCTCTCTCCCAGACCTCGCCTTTCTTCCCCTCTCCTACAACCACCCACCAATACACATCACTTTCACAGCCTTCTTTGCCTGGGTCCAAAATATTGTTATGCTGTGCTTGGTAAAAATGTATGTAGGGTGGAAAGTAAATGTGCGAAGAAATCGCATGAGGATAGGTGTTCGCCGTGTGTTTGGGCTGGGTGTCCGGGGGAGATTAATGGGGTTTCGATTATTAGATGAACGAATATAGGTGGCCAGTGTTGTAGTGGACAAAGAATAAACAAGGCGGGTTTATTCAACTTGAAACTTTTATATAGATACCTAAATCTCAAAAAGTCATCAATAGCTGCAATGAGATTTCTTTTTTGTATTCGCTCTTTGTCGACCTTGTGTGATTTGTAGAGTTTACTCTTGATCCCACAATAACCAGCACGGCCTGAACCTGAACTCAGCAAAATGATCAAGAGATGTTTCAACATCCTATCAATCGGCGTTGAAACAATGAAATATGATATTAAAATTCCAGCGAAATTGCCAGCACAACAAAGCCGACGACTCCATGTTGGCAAATGATGCCAATAATGCAGCCAATAGCTCCAAATTTCCCTTAATGTTGAGCTTGTCAAATCGTGTCACTGCCATGGAGAGGAGATATAAATACCCACGAGATCTCCCCAGAAGGGGATGTATCATATCCTTCACATCCAGCAAGTTAGATACAATCCCTTGACACGGCAGACTATAATATTGTTGAGATATCAACCTCGCCACCGCAAATACGGGAAAAACACAGTTGCAAATGCAAGAAACGAACAGGATGTCAGAATCCAAACAGATGCAAGCGGTGAAAACGGCTGTCGCATATCCAAACCCCCGAACTCGATGACAGAGCTATTGGCCACCCGCGTCAAGTCAGACAAATCCAAAGCACAAAAGGACCCAAACAAGCGCTCATCCGCGAAAAAGGAAGGGGATTACGGGCCCGGTTTCTGCTTCATTCCAGAGGGGATAAAAGCGAATAAATGTCATGGAAAAGAGCGCTGTGAAGGAAAAGCTTGGCTCGCCGGTCTATGTAAGCCTTGTTACGTTGTGACATGTCCAGCGGCCAACAGCACTACAGAGATCCCCGTAGAGAATATGACAAGGTGTCAGTATTGTCTTTGCGTTGGCAAATGCTGGCAGCAGGGTGGTTGTCAAGTAGACATAGACTTTTGCCAAAAGTTTAGCAACCACGAAAACGGACTCTGCGATTCATGCTTCAGTGCGCCGTGTCCCCGGGGAAAAGAATTCAATGCCACGGGAAACGAAATGCTTCCTCATCCTCTCGCCCAGCAGTACTTGACAACAAATGAATTCTACTGTTATCTGCGAGGGCATGAGGATGCAAAGACCCCAATCATTTAACTCGAACCAAATATGTTTGGAAAGAAAAGAAAGATGAAATTCACTACGACGTTCGCTGCTATAACTGCATGTAGCTAGGTTGCCCCAGTAAAGACTTTATGCGCCTACCGATTCCAGAGGGATATGAACCACCCTCAGACTCGCCTCACTATAAAACTAGCATGGAAGCACTTGCGTCGGATTCCAGGGTCGTCATTTATAGGGAGCCTGAGCCTCAACCTCAATACGAACCTCAACCTTAACCTTAGCCTCAGCCTCTCTCGTGCAGCAGGTATCTAGACCAAGTTTCGCAACAGAAAAGAGAAAACGAGCGAATGAAAAGAACTTGATTTCTTGATAGGAGTTTTTTTTTAAAAAGAAAATACGCCTTTTCAGTTTAAATATCCACATGTCCTCATAAAAGTGAGATGCAGAGGAGGGTCAATAAGAACAAGAAGCCGTTTGCAATTAAGCATTTAACTAATGGAAAAACAATTTTATATTCAGGTTAATCAGATTTGATTGAGTCGTTACCAAAACTTCTTTCTCCAAATTGCTCGAGGCTTGGACAGAACAGACGAGCTACATGTATATGTATACTGAGGATATCATGAAAGATTGCCTGTATTCCCAATCTAAAATACCATACAGAACTTTGGTAAAGTTATACCGACCACTCTGACTGCCTTGAAACTTTTAGTGCATGTCATGCCAATCTATCTATCTTTATCTATTCCTGTTCTTTTTACTAGCGTTGGGCCCATGCACCCGGAAATATCCAGGATTCTCAAGACCCGGAAGGGTACCTGCAGCATCACATATACGTCACACCAACCTCAGCTCCGTTTCCCAATCCACTGCTCTAATTGGACACCTGCAATGAGGCCCTCGGTGATTGCTTGTCATGTGTTCATTGGTCTTTAATATATTTTGCAAACAACTTGAAAAAGAAAAGAAATTAAGGATCAACCGATCTTGTCGCGAAGCCATCACTTTCTTCCCGTCTTTTTTCCCCTCTACGCTCCTAGCCTTTTCTTCCAAATAATATACGCCAACAAGTCCTTCACTAAATTTTGCAGACTGACCTTGGCAGTCATAAATGTCCCGCACATTATCGTTAAGCACTGGACGAAACACACCCGAAACTGACACTGGCACAACATTGAACGAAGGTTCACCAATGGGTGATGATGACTCGGACTCTTGGGAACATTTTCTCAGGAACTGCAAAGCCTCAAAAAGTAGACGTTCTATAGTACGTTCTATACTATGTTTTCTTCTTTCCACCTTTCCCTTCTTTTTTCCATTTCTTCCTTGCTTCCCTTTTTGTTGCTTTCCATCGCCAATGACCGGACAGTTGTCACCGTTCAATCACTTCATTGGACTTCAACCACATTGGAGAACCATAAGGTACTGACTATCGTGTCGTGCCAGCGCACTGTCCCAAAAACAGAAAAAATTGAGATTCCGACCTCAACTCAAGACCCCAGATTCAAGGGCTCCGTTCCCGTGCGAGACAAGACCTTCATTCTCACCGACACCGACTTCAAATATGCCCTCACACTTCTCAATGGCCAACTCCAGTTTGTAAAGTACGACCCCGATGACCAGCACAAGCCATGGACAGGCTGTTGGCTCTGGAAGTGTGTTGAGAAGGACGGCTGGTTGGGTTTCCGCAACGTCGCGAGTGGTACTTACTTGGGACACAATGGAAAGGGCGTCTTCCATGCAGTTCAGAAGCACCATAAACGTTGGGAATGGTTTTGCGCGCGACATGATGCCGAGGAAAGAGGTTATGTTTTACTTACGGGTTTGTGGGAGACGTTGGCCAAGGTTGGGATTGAGGGCGAGGGAGAGCTAGCAACAGTCAGGATGGTCACCGATGGGGAACCGATGGTGTGGAAGTTTGTGACGGCCTGAGAAGTTGTCACTGCAATTTTGCTATGATGTGGTTGGGTAGTTGAATGGCATCTCTCGTAACGTGACCAATCAGTCGTCAGAAATCTTTTCTTGTCTGCTTCGAGTGAATCTCGATGTCGAACCACTGTCGGTCGGCTCCGGTTGGTAATCTCAGCTGAATTTGGAGGCGTCTTTTTGTTGTTCATTGTCGATGGAATCGAAACAATGAAAGAAGCGAGTCCTTCTATTTAGTACACCCTGTGCAAGATAAACTTTTCAATCCACTTCCGGCGAGATTGCCAAGACACGCCCGTTTTCTTTGTCTGTTTCCTCAACAATCTCGGTCCCGAAGGTTTGGTCAAGATCCATCTCAGATCCGACAACCTTCGGATGTTAAATGTCTCCAAGCCACCTGCGTCCTCTGGCACTGTGTTTTCTTTCTTTCTTCAAGCCACCTCCTTCACGAACCAATTCCACGGGATTACTTGGCTTCTGGGAGGAACGGACCACCCCGCTCACACGGTACACACTTCTTTATCCTCATCGGCAATTCTTTCCAAAATCATAACACAGTCTATTGAGTCAACTTGAACTCCCCAACATACTAGACATGGTCCTACTCTCATCGGTACTCACCCCCTTCCCTTTCCCACCCTCCTCAACCCCAGTCTGATTTTCCTCATCCGGCACTTGTTTCCTCTTTTCCCACCTCGCTTGATCTTGACTCTCCTCCTCCTCACTACCCCCCTCCGTACTTCCCTCAGAACCATTAACAACCCCATCCTTACAAGCAACAACCTTCCTAGTCTTCCCCCAACCAAAACTATCCATATTCCAAACCGCATAAAACAGAACCGAAACATTAATAATCGGTCCGCAGCAAATAAACATTACCAACCCAGCCAAATACTGCGCTCGTTCAAACCACCCTCCTCTAACAAGCCAAAACGTAATCAATAAATAATAAAAAATAGGAATCAGCATCACCCCGACGAAAATCATTAGAATCCAAACCGGTTGATGAATAAAAGCAAAAACCATACAAGCAATACTCGCAATTACAAAAACGTTTCAACTCCAGATAATAACGTTTGACGCAGCTAGGATCCTCTCCCACCATTGAGTCTTCCACGCTAGAGTCAGCAACAAATCATTTGAAGTAGCTCCCAGAGTCCATCGTCTTCTTTGACTTAAGAAAACAGACCAGGAATGCGGGACGTCTGTGTATGCTTTTGCGAATAACGCCTGATGGGTTTGGACTTTTGGGTATTCAGTCAGCATTAAACAGACGTGGTTTCTGTCTTCGCTGGCTGTTGCTCTTATTTGTTTTAACATGTTGTCTAATGGAGTAGGATGATAGCCGAACTTGACGAGCAATATCTCGTCTCCGCAGGTTTCCTCGGTGATTTTTAGTAGCTGGCAGCAACCCGGTAGGCAGGAAACTTTTTTAGTTGCGATGGATTGATGTAAGCGACGAAGACCCTGAGCGACTGAGTATTCGGCGGATTGATAGAGAGACCATAGGTTCCAGTTTGAAGTTACGCTGAAATCAACTGCTACGTAGCCGCAGACTCCGTGGGTTTTCTCGGGGTTAATGCGGGCTGTGTCTAGGAGATGGGTTACGCAGTCTGGCGCAAAACGGGTGTCGCAGTCCATTCCTATTAGACAGGAGACTTCGGGAATAAAACATTTTTTGGATAGCCAATTGGCCATGTGTTTGAAGAAACGGGGGAAAAAGATCATTGGTTGGTTTGGATGAGTGAAACGACGGTTGTATTTTAGGAGAAAGGAGCGGATGACGATTAGGCTGTCTCGTTTGCCTTGGTTGGACTGTTTGACTATGCAGAGAAAGGGTAAAGAGTTTCGGTAGATTCCTTGGCTTACTTCGACGTCCATTGGTTGGCCGTCCCAGCCTGTGTAGGCGTTGCGGATTATCCTGCGGTCGGTTGGGTTGATTAAAATGTCTTCTAGGAGGGAGGCTGCGGTGGTTTTTTCCATTCCTGGACCGCGGACTTTGCCGTCGCAGATGATCATAATTCCTTGTTTGTGGTTGGAGATGTTGGTTTGGGCGACGAGGGAGTCGAGGGATTTGGTGCATTCTTCTGGGGTTTCGTTGTAGCATGCTAGGACGTAGATGATGTTCTCGGGTGTGTCTGGTATGACTTTTCTTTCCGGGAAGATGAGGTATCTTAGATAGAAAAAGGTGATAGAGATGATTATGCAGACGTTGAGAGCCAATGGGAGGCAGATGAATGGAAAGTAGATGTACCAGTATTGTGGCCACCACCAAGAGGCAAAGATAAAGGTAAAGTTTAGGCCGGTGAGGAAGCAGGCTGACATGATCTTTTGTTCTAGCATGCGACTTTTTCCTTTCTTGGTGACGAGAGGGTCGTTGGGGTCGATGACTTTGGCTTGAGTAGTAGAGCTGGTATCTACCGCGGACTCTGGGGTAGCATCGGCCGGAGCAGTTGTTCCTGTTGCCGAGGGGGTCTCAGGGAGCCGTTCCACAACCTGAGGTACATGCTCCACCTGGATGTCATCCGAGGATCTCCGGGGAGCTTTGGAACCAGGTTTGGATCTGATCCCTGGCGATGGTAGAATTGAAGGTTGTTTTAACGGCGTGGGGGTTGGTTCGACCACTGGAAGAATGGGTGCCAATGGTGAGGACTTCTTGCTCCTCAGGAGCTCTGTCCTGCTCTTGATCCATTGAGTAACCCATGATGGGGTAGTAGGCTCAGCGGGCGCAGATGAGACCTGTGGCTCTTCCACAGCGTATTCATGATGAGCGGAGGAAGTTTGGGGTGGGGCCGCGTTGGCTTTTTGGGTGGTACGAAGAAAAGCCGGTGTTGGTCGTGTGATGTACATTTTGCGCTGTATACTCAATGATCGTTATCGTTTGAATTTGGAAGAATAACTGTTGCTTGTTTTGAGAATCAAAAGTTCTTTATCACATGGTCAACGGTTTAGGTACCGGATGAGGTGGAAGAAAGAATCTGGATAATGTCCATGGTTTTGAGGTATCTCATCGACAACGATATCTCGATTGACAAAACTGCCAAGGAAACTGAAGGCGAGAACGATCCAAATTACTAACCGCCGACTCGGCTCGGCTTTCCATTTTTCTTTTTCTTTCTTTGCTTCTCTCTGCGCCAAGGAAGAAATAATAAACTCTTCTTGTTCTCGTTGGTTCCAAATGGCATGATTGCCGAACCGCCGTTGAAAGGTTGTAGAAAAGTCTTTAATCCTTCATGACAAGATCATACTGTGTGGACTTGGAGATGTCGAGAAGCGAAACTTGATGTTGGTAACACCTCGGATTGGTGGATGGCAATCCGCAAAGGGAGCTGTGGGTCTTGTTGTCTTTGACATCTCTGTTTGGATCTAGATGGTGTCCAAATTCGTCGAAAACGGAAATAAGGAATGGTTTCATGACTCATGTACTCTAGATTAAGTGATCAGCATCTGGTGGGATGTTGGACTAGTCCAGAATAAGTGATCGACAAATCTGTTTACCGAGATGGCCTTTCTAAGAAATGCCACAGATTTGAAATGCCGTGGCATGATTTTTATCTATCTCCCGTTTGTTGAACGGCTTTATTTAAATGCAGCCCCCGCCGCTAATGGTAATTACTGGGTCCAATGAGAATCAGTTTCCAGAAAGAATCCAAACTCTCGGGTTTTTGCTTACATATTCTGCTTAACTTCTTTTGTTTACTCTCCCTTTTCGGCTAAACTTGCCAGTTAATTCCGAGCCTCCACGGGTTTTTGAAGATATGATCGACAAGAGGCTCTGCACTGTGGGCATTGTTGTTCTTGCTCGTGCCCCGCACGTGTTTGTCTCTGGGCATGTCTCGATTAGAATCCAGGAGAATGTCCTCCGCTCGCAAAGGGCTGGGATGTGTGGCCATCCTAGAGACCATGAAGCTCCCAAAAGTCACTTTGTGAAATCGATGTTCCAATATTCACACTTCCAAAGTTCTCAGGAAGAGCCAATTTGCATCCTCATGGTCGAATCTTTCATCCTCAGATCTCTCGGCATCCACGGTACACTGCGTTGTTCTCAACACCACAGAACGACATTCAGAACCGAGACAAGGTCTCAACATTACCAGATACAGAAAACTGGGGAATAGCTTCATCTTGGTTTCATCCTCTTTGTTTCCCCATCATATCATGCCCCAATTCGTTATCAAACCCTTCCCAACCAACCGTTATCTCCATCAAAGGAGCACTGTCCCCAAGTGAGGAAACTGTGGGGACCATCCATCAACACAGATTCATTCCACATGATGGGGACTGGTGGGTTCACAGTATGGAAATGCCCTCTGAATGCACGTGTAAGTCGTATGTCAAGTTCTTTGAGTTTCAGGATAATCGGCTCATTGAATGTAGAAACTCCTTACGGAGTCGGGCGCTTTCCCCAGATTCCTTGACGGCTCTATAGAAACCGAACGGGTATAAAATCCAGCGATGGTCTCAACCCTCGATCATGTCCTTGAAGTTTTCTCTTCATCAAAATACTAATGACCATTAAGCAACTTTCCAGTCTCATCCAATAGTATATTTTCATCATGACGGCCGCCACCACTCAGATGATGTTCGAACCCCGTGATGATAAACCATGGGTCGAACATGACGAAGGTTACTGGACCGTCACCCCGTCCGGCTCAGATGTCGGCAGTGACGTCCAAACCCCCGGCTCAATCACTCATCAAGAAAAGTCTGTCTTCTCCCAACTCCAGTTTGTACCACTTGAAGCCAGCCCCGTCGTCGCTATCATGGGTATCGGTTACGTGGGACTGAACCTCGTCCAGGCATTCTCATCCCAATACGAAGTGGTCGGTTTCGACATTCTTGAGGATCGTATCGCCCAAGTCTCCCAGCAGTACCAAGACAACACCCGAGTTCGGTTCACAACCAACCCGGAGGTTCTCGCTGACGCGACGCACATTCTCATCTCCGTCCCTACCCTTCTTCTCCCAGACAACACCATCGACTCATCATACCTCCGGAGTGCGCTCTCCACCGTGGGTGTATACGCCCGACCCGGATCAACCGTTGTCATCGAAAGCTCGGTCGCAGTCGGTATGACTCGAGAGCTCCTCGGACCACTGACCAAGCAGCGTGGCTTCTTCGCCGGCATGTCGCCTGAAAGGGTCGACCCAGGCAGAACCATGCCGCTGCCGCACGAGATTCCCAAGATCATTTCAGGTCTTGATGACGTGATGCCTGGTTCTCTTTCATCTATCACCCGCCTCTACTCTCCAGTATTCTCTCATGTCGTCTCGGTGAGCAAGCCCGAGGTCGCCGAGATGACCAAGTTGTACGAAAACTGCCAGCGCATGGTCTGCATTGCATACGCCAATGAGATGGCTGACGCGTGTATCCCGCACGGTATTGATCCGTTCGAGGTCGCCAATGCCGCTGCAACTAAACCATTCGGGTACATGCCCTACACGCCTAGCTTGGGTGTCGGTGGGCACTGCATTCCCGTCAACCCATATTATTTGTTGTACAACTCCCAGTTTCCCCTGTTGGAACAAGCCGCCGAGAAGATGAAGCGTCGCCCCGAGCAAATCGCTCAAAGAATACTGGATGACTGCGGCGAGAAGGAAAGGGAATCTGGAAGAAAAGCCAAAGTTTTAGTTGTCGGCGTCGGCTTCAAAAGGGGGCAATCAAACCTGAGCTACTCACCTTCATTGGCCTTGTTGAGAAAATTGAACCAGTCAAAAGAAAAGGTGCAGGTGATGTTTGCCGATCCGCTGGTGTCGCAAGATGCCGTGCCGGACATTGGTCGGTTGGACCCAGAAAAAGAGTGGAACAGAGACAAATTGCAAGAATTCGACAGGATCGTCGTCGCTTTTAGGCAGGTGGGGTTGGATTTTGATGTTTTGCAATCTTTGGACGGCGTTAAAGTTGAGACATGGTGTAACTAATTTTGACCTTTTTTATTGTATTTGGCATTCCATTGAATTTTGCGTTGACGTCAGAGATTTAATCAATTTGTAGTTTGGCTTTCTTCCGTATTTGGGGGTGTTGGTTTAGGTAGCTTGTTTCTTTATATAAAGCTTTGCTATTCCCGCAATCAAAATTTTTCTATGTGCACTGCAGCTCCCTAATCCCTATTCACTTTTGAATCATGGACATCAACGCAGCTTACTATCCCTCCTGGAAAGTCTACAAAGACTTCCCACCCTCAACCCTCCAAATTGACAAACTCACTCACGTCTTCTATGCCTTTGCCCGTGTAAATGAAAATGGAACACTCAGAGTAAAAACCCCCACTATCCATTTCGAGTCCCTTTATCTGACCAATTTCCAAATAGTCCCTTGACCCCTACGCAGACTTCACCAAACCAGTAGACGACACCAACGGCACAATCCAAGCCCTCCTCAACCTCCGCTCCTCCCACCCAACCCTCAAAATCATCCTCTCCATAGGCGGCGGCGCCTCCTCCGGCACCACTGAATTCCCCGCCTTAGCCTCCAAACCCGAAACCCGTCTCGCCTTCGCCAAATCATCCAAAGAATGGGTCGACCGCTACAACTTTGACGGCATCGACATAGACTGGGAACATCCCACAACCTCCACTCAAGGATCCGATTACCTTTCCCTACTCCTCACCGCGCGCTCCCTACTCCCTTCCCCTCGATATCTCCTCACCAGCGCCCTCCCAACAGGCAACTACACCCTCGGATACATCGACCTCTCCGCCGTCGGCCAAGTACTCGATTACCTAAACCTAATGACATACGATTTCGCCGGACCATGGACGCCCCAAGCCGGGAACCACGCCCAACTCCGTCCCTACAGAGGCGTACCCCAAGGATCAATAACAGCAGGCATAGACAACATCAAAAACAACAGCAATTTCCCTCTCAACAAAATAATCCTCGGAATCCCAACTTTTGCCAGATATTTCCCTGCAGCAAGAGGACCAGGAGATCCTTTTCCCAAAAACACATCCGGGGAGATAGACTACAGAGATTTACCTACAGAATGGATAACCTCTGCCGTGATTGACAAGAAGAAAGGAGCAGCGCATATAGTAGACGCAACCGAAGGTGGAAAGGGGTTCGTGAGCTTTGACGTGCCGGAGACTGTAAAGATCAAAGTGGCTTGGGCAAAGAAACAAGGTCTGGCGGGATTGTTTTACTGGACCGGGGTGGCGGACAGAACTGAGGACTTGTCATTGATTCAAACTGGGTTTGAAGCATTAGGTATCCAAAGATAAAAAAGAGGAATGTCTCTTCGTACAATGCAGTTTATCACCTCCCTGCAATGCTCGTGTATCCTAAGAGATAAACTGCTGCCAAATTCTGTTACAAAAACGGAAATTGTGTTTATCTTCTATTGACTTTTATTTTAAAAAAGTGTTTTTTTTAAAAAATAATACTTCATGGCTTTTTACACTTGAAAAGCCGTCTTTTCCTTCTTATAAACATTGCCAAATTATGGAATGCCTCGCTGGAAATGATTCATGTCTTTTTTATATTCGAAAAGCTGTACTTTCTTTTCTGTAACGTTAGAGGTTATTGAAAGAGGGAATGGCTTCCTGAAAAAAAGTCCATACTGTCACACGGTTCCTGCTGACTGCATCCAACACAGTGTATTCGGCCACCCGACACAGCAGCCACCATGCTAAGGACCCTCCACAGCCTACCAGTATAGTAGGGCAGCCGAAGGAGGGTTACGCTATGCAAGAGGAGGTGCCCGATGACCGGTATACTGAAGAATGGTTGGCCAAGAAGGTCACCGACACGGGACAGATCTGCAGGGTGGCTGCAGGAGCCACTGAATCATGATGACTGTTCTCTTTGTAATGATCGGGGCCGAGGAAGGTCTCCGACGGAGAGAAGGAATGGCCACAGAAGCACGAGGGCCCAAAAGGGACCCGTACGAGTATATATAGGGCCTTCGTTTTCCTGGTTAGAATGTTGGAAGGACAAGGACCTTGAGGCCATTACAGTTTATTATATTTATTTAAATACAAGCCTATTCCGAGCCCATTATACATGCCCTTGTCACACATACCTTCAAGAACGTGCGTCTAGGGTTATAGATGTAAAAAGTTCGGATACATTTTGGGAGGTGATAAACAGCACAGCATTGTACGAAGAGACATCCTCGAAAAACAAAATTTAATAATCGCTTAAAACTACCTGGTACGCTTTTCCTGGGTACTAATTACAAAACAAGAATTCTTTGAACATTATACAACCCCCTTAACGCTTTCAGCATCGATTAGAAACAGCATCATTCGGGCACTCAGACGTTCATGATATCCCGTCGTCACCAATAAACACCCGGCTGGCCAAAGTCTCCCTTTTGGTATTGTTCAAAGCTTCCTACTCCTCTGATGTTCTCCTCCTGCCGAGACTGCACCGAGAAAGCTGATCCTCGAGTTCCCCTCCGTCGCTCACACAAGGTGCGCAAACCCCGTGGTGATACCCTCCAGCTGTAACGCAGAAGGACATGGCTGCATTGACGTGCGTAAACCCCCATGGTGGCGAGCCTGATGGCTTGTGATCTGAAATTGTCTTGTGATCTCTCTCTCTTGACAATGTGAACAACGAGAGGAACCAACACGAACTTGACACACAACGTAGATTAGGCTAGCTGTCTTAGCCTAGTAATTTATCCGTTGTTTTGTAACCTTATCATCGGGTATTCCAAGATTGGCTTGAAAAAAATTCTGGTCGGGGTACGTCGGATCGTAAAATGGGAGAAGAAAACGCGTCTCAAGCTTTCTGCGAAGGGTGGTTTGATCGATATGTAAGAGTGTAGTGTCGAGCCGAATTGGATGCATTGCTGAGTTGGTAGCTGCTGTAGTTGTCGTAGATGAATGTGGAGAGTTTGAGGCTTTCCAAAAGCCCTTGCGGATAGGAGATGCTACGAACATGTAACTGTTGTGGAAGGGCGGGGGTTCTTGGACCCAATACTATCTCCTTGGAAAGTCCTCCTTCTTTCCGTTGTCATCATCGGGGACAGAGTCGTCTTCAGGCTGTGAACCTGCTAATGGGAAATTGGGGTCTACCGGCTTGGGTTCAAAGGCTGTCAGACATCGTGACGTCGGTGTCGATGGCAGGTTGAGTGGAGCAGACGATAAGACGGGCACCTATAAACTGATTAGTTAGGCATCAAGGATTAGATAGGCACTGGAAAAGATCCAAACCTACTGACGGAGTTGGTGTTGATAATATTGCTATGACAATCCAAAATGCTTAGCATGCAGAAATCCGATGATGGTTGATGATGAGAAAGGAAGAGAAAGAAGCATTGCCGGTGAGAATTTTATGGAATAAAACATTTAGTCATGGGCTGCAGTGGAAGAAGTTGCGAGGAAAGTTGTCAGATAAATTTTGGCAGCTACGGAGAACGGAAACAAGGTACGCCCAACTGATGGCCATCTCGCACCATGTGGAAACCTCTTCACTTATTTGCCATGTACGCAGTACGCTCCTATGCCTGATTCCTGACCTGATTTTCTTGTCCTACTCTGTCATCTCACATTTTAGGCAATCTCAACCTGCTCAACCTGCACCATCTGGCCAGGCGCGCTCTTCTTCTCAATCTTAACAACATCCTGACCGCGCTTGGGGCCTTTGGCCTTAAAGATCAACATGGAGCCGACAATTCTGGTTTCCACCTCCTCAAACCACTTGTTCAGGCCGTCCTCAAGCACATCGCGCTTGTCCTCCTTGTTCGCAAAGACCTTGTTGATATCATTGTACCACTTCGAATGCCCCCCGGCCACCCACGAGTTACGACCCGTCTCCGCGGCGGGGAGAACTGTGCAGCCGGCCAGGACACCTCCGTCAACGAGGGCATCAGCTGCAAGTTGGAAGGCTTTGACCTTGTCTTGGCAGGGAGCAGCAATGCAGTGAAGGAGGTTGAACATGCTGACGCTGGTGAACTGCTTCTTGAGGTAGTCGGGAATGGGAAGATCTAGAGCATCGTGATGGACTGTCTCAATGGCAATCTTGTCAAGGTTGTTGGCATGGTCCTTCTTGATGCGCTCCTCGGCGACGCTGAGAGAGCTGTCATTGAGGTCGAAGAGAGTAAGCTCAAAACGAGCAGAAGAATCAATGTTCAGCTGGTCGGTGAGGGCGACGGAGGGGAAGTACTGTAGGATAGATGGTTAGGCGAAGCAAGCCTTTGGAAAAAGCGAAAAAAAAAAAAAAAAAAAAAAAAAAAAAAAAAAAAAAAAAAAAACAACCCCACCAAAAAAAAAAAAAAAAAACAAACCCCACACAAAAAAAAAAAAAAAAAACAACCAAAACAAAAACACAAAAAAACAAAAAACAAAAAAAAAAAAAAAA
>MU865597.1:0-17330 GCA_033297215.1 Podospora fimiseda | reverse complement strand
TGAGTTCGCTCACGCGTGTAAATAATTGTAGAGGGACCGCATATCCCATAGGGATGGAGGCACCGCCTCCGGCGGTGTAAGATCAATAATAATAAGATTTATTCGAGTTAGATAGTTTAACGGCACAGTCTGCCACATAATAATTACTTTTCAGATTCATTGTGAAAAAGGGCGAGAAAAAAGTCAAAACACCTCACTAGGTAAATGATGATCCTCCGCCAGCCCTATGAAATTTCTCCCAACTGTGACTATGCCGCTGCCCATCATACAGGTAGTAACACTTTGTTGATAACGTATCTTAAAACGGATTGAGGAGAGACATGTAGAAAGTAGTCAATGATCTTGATGGCCTCGTTGTAAACAGCGACTCAGCTGCCTTTATACTTACCAATCCCAATATCGAGGAGAAGCGACATTCTCGGTGTGTGAATAGAAATGCAGACAGAGGTCGTCGATTGAGAAACACCCCCACCTAATAAGATCTCAGATATTACCCACGCCAACCCTGATTCGATCTAGCTCCGGCACCACTCCGAACCCGACAGTTTGGGCCAACCAAACGGCACACCGGGGATGATCCAAGCTCCAAATCTATTTTGCCTTATGTAACGGCACAAAAGGGGGATTTTGGTTTTCGTCGGCCTGGAAACCACGGCTTCGTGCAGGTGAAAGTGCAGCATTTTGTTTTTTCCCCGCGAATCTCAAATCCCCAACCTCTCCTCAACAACCAAATCAATTCTATAAAATCAACAAAAAAAAAAAAAAGATGAAAACCTCACGCGTCGCAAAGGAGACGGCTCGACTATTCGATTCGACCCTGTCGTCGCCGGCCGTTCCTCTTCGCCGCTCCACACGAACTGCCCTCGCCCGATTTTCCTACAGCAACAACGGCGCCGGTAGTAGTACGAGCGCTGCATCATCGGTCAAGGCTGAAGAAGAAGAAGAAGAAGTTGAAGAACAGCTTGAATTCGGATCAGACATTGAAGATGCAATCAAAATAACAACGCGCAAGCGCAAACGCACCGTTGCGGCGTCGTCAGCAACTGCCGGTTCGGGCGCATCATCATCAGCAGCAGCAGCACCGCGCCGCACCTCATCTAGAATAAAAACCGAAAACATCAAACCCGACCCAGAAGATGAAGATGTCAAACCTGCGTCACGAACCTCTTCTCGAACTAAACGTACCGCCACCACCACCACGATCAAGCGTGAAGCGACATCCCCCTCCCCTTCCTCCTCATCCGTTGCGGAAACCAAACCAAAGGCATCCAGAAAACAACCCGCCCGCACCGCACCAAATGGTACCGTTCTCCCTCCAACAAATTGGGAAGAAATCTACGCCCTAGTCAAGGAAATGCGCCTCAACGGCCTAGCCAAAAACGCTGCAGTAGACACCATGGGCTGCGAACGTCTGGCACTCCCAACAGCCACAGCCAAAGACAGACGCTTCCACACCCTCGTAGCACTTATGCTTTCCTCCCAAACAAAAGACACGGTAAACGCAGAAGCCATGCGTCGCTTACATCTTGAACTTCCCCCCTACGAAGCCGGACAGCCGCCTGGTCTCAATTTGCAAAACATGATTGCCTGTCCGCCAGAGAAACTGAATGAACTGATTGGTAAAGTCGGGTTTCACAACAACAAAACCAAGTATCTGCAGCAGACAGCCGTCATACTGAGGGATAAGTTCGACGGAGACATTCCGCCCACGATCGAGGGGCTAACTTCTCTGCCGGGCGTGGGGCCCAAGATGGCTCACTTGTGCATGAGTGCTGAGAACGGGTGGAACAGGGTAGAAGGGATTGGTGTCGATGTGCACGTTCATAGAATTACGAATCTGTGGGGGTGGCAGAGTCCGCCGTCTAAGAGCCCAGAAGAGACGAGAATGGCGTTGCAGAGTTGGTTGCCGAAGGAAAAGTGGAAAGAGGTCAATTGGTTGTTGGTTGGTTTTGGACAATCTGTATGTTTACCTGTGGGGAGGAAATGTGGAGATTGTGAGGTGGGGTTGAAGGGGTTATGTAAGAGTGCAGATAGGGCGAAGGTCAATGAGGGGATGAGAAGGAGGGAAATAATGGGAGTGGAAGCGAAAGTTGAGGTTGAGGATGTCGAGATGGTTGTCAAAAAGGAGGAGAAAGAGGAGAGTGTGGGTATTGACGAAGGACTTGTGGCTGTTAAAAAGGAGGAAGGCGTTGAAGAGGAAGGGGGAGATATTGAGATGGACAAAGTGGAGGAATTTGTTGCTGATGCACCGGAACCGGCTCCCAAAAAGGAAGAGAAAATTGTGGCAATCAAGACTGAGAGAGGATCCATTAACATTTCTCCTGTGGCGATTAAGAAAGAGGAGGGTACGGCAGATCGAGACCTCGAAATGATTAAACCAAGGGACAGGGCACACAGAGTAAAGAAGGAAGAGGATGCAAGTAATCAAGACCTCGAGATGATTGAATCCAGGAACGAGGGACCTGCAGTAAAGAAGGAACAGGATGCAAGCAATCAGGACCTCGAAATGATCGAACCCAGGGACGGCGGACCAACAGTAAAGAAGGAAGAGGATCCAAGCGGCCAAGACATGGAAATGATTGAACCAAGGAACGACAGACCAACAGTAAAAAAGGAAGAAGACGACATCGAGATGATTGATGTTCAGGACGACTCCAAATCCACATTCAAAAAAGAAGAATCCGACGACAATGATATCGAAATGGCCGACGTGCAAGTAAAGCCAGAAGACGTGGTCAAAGAAGAACAACAAGAATTCACCGAAGCGAATATCGAGGTCGGCAGAGTCCTAATGAAGCAGGAGGAACAAGACACTGTGCTTCCGACGACGGAACCGAAACAAGAGCGTGAGGATACCGTTGGGCCGCGTAAATTCAAAGAAGAAGATGATGATTTGAAGGGAGACGGGGACAGCAATATCACAATCAAAAAGGAGGAGAGTGCGGTAATAGTCATGGCTGATGTTAAAGTCAAGCCTGATTATGATGATAATGATGAAGAGAAAAAGATCAAGACGGAAAATTGAGGAAAACGTTGTGCAATTTAGATATACGGAATACAGGTAACAGTACGGGGTATATCCAACCAAAAGATTCTGTTGTAGCTGGGCACTTTTTTTCCTTTACTTTGTACTATTAATTCAAGTTTATTTCAACTTTACACAACATTTTCTTTCTAATGACTGCGAATCCAATCAAGGCAGTATACATTAAAATGGAACACAAACCAAAACATGACACTATCTGCATCTCATATGCCGTCTTTTAGATTGGAGATGTCCCAAGCACCACAGCAGTCACCACACCACTCAAATCCCAGGCTCCCAGCCCCCAAAAAACAACAAGCTAAAATTGTCAATTGTCGTAGTGGGGGTTGATTCCCGGGGTACGGTAAAGTTGCATGAGACTACCCCAGTTTTTAACCATTCTTAGTGCTAATGGAGTCATGCAAGATACGATATCGGAGTCACATCATCCTTTCGCTTTTTATGTTGTGTTGTTTTTTTCGGGAAAGTTTCCCTTGATAACGGGTCATTACGGGGCCGGCGGGGCGGGGCGGCGGTGGGGGGAAGAGAGAAGCATCGTCACTCTTGCAGGGCAGTGTGTGATCTCATATGGGAGTCACCGCCAGAAGAAATATCATCATGTTTTCAAAGGGGAAACTTTTTGTTGTTTGTTTTTTTATGATTTATTTTGTTATGTATGTAATATTTGGTCCAAATACAATTGTTTAGTGTGACCAGTATAGAGTAGAGAAAAAAGCTTTGGCTGGCCACCTCTATGGCAGTTCACAGACAATAGAAAAAGAGAACCTTGTTTTCTTCATCTCTCTCCTGTAAGAAAGAGAGAGAAAGAATAGATCGTTGAAGAAAAATAAAATAAAACCATCCCAATCCCTTCTCCCTTTGAGCGCCTATTTTACTCCATTTGGTAAAAAAAAAAAGATGAGAAAAACAAAAATCCGCAATCCTCCGAGTTTACTCCGTACCAAAACAAAACAAATACATTAATAGGTGAACCAGATAGGGGAGATGGCTTTGTCCAACCCCTCTTCTCTTGTTCCCTCCGATTGGGTTTCGGCCGAAGCTTAAATAAGGTTGTTGGGTGTGGCGTGAGAAGAGAAGCTTCTAGCCTCTCCGATGGTATGGAGGGAGAAGATGGTCAAAGTTATAAGCGCGCTGCTTGCGTACTAAGTAGCCGCTCGCGGGCGCAGGAATATGGAGGCAATCGGGGGATGTAATTGGCGAGAGAATCGTTTCTTGTTCACCGCTGGGGGAGTATTTCGTTGGTGATACTTTTGCGCCGTAGAAAAGACGGGGGAGGGCATAGCGCCTCGGGGCGAGAGGGTTGGGATAATGTTGGTAGAAACGGGGCGCATATGCATCGGACCATTAACCTTGTGGTCTGTGCTGTAAATTTAAACGCCCTTAATAACTTGGGTTCTCTCCCTGTTGAGCTGCATGGCATTTGCCTCAAACGCTTCTTTCTTGCACTTTATGTTCAAAACCAAAAGGTTAGCGAACAAGTCCTCGGATAGCACGTCTGACAACCCCACAAGCCACCACTGCGAAGGGTAGTCGGTGCAACTTACGTCCTCCAAGCCTTGACACCTGTGATCTTCTAAGAGGCGGTGGCTGCTGCAGTAATGCCCTTTGCAGAAATTGCAGTCTCCAGAGATCTTTTGCGCGACTGCTCTGCAGTTCTCAAGAGAGCACCTAATCTTCTTGGCGGGCATTGTGAAAGTATGGTTCTCGATCGGAAGTTTCGGAAGGGGTTAAAGTAGATCGCAGCGACGTAGAGTCTGGGTGGTTGTGTACGTTGAAGTGGGTGGGAGTTGCGAAAGCAGCAACGGCGACCGCGACCGCGAAATGAAGAAAGGAAAGAAAAAAAAGAGGTGAGAAGGGGAAAAGGAAAAAGGGCGCAGTTGAGGGAGCCGAGGGAGGAAGGGATGGGTATTATAGACTCAGACGACCTTACGGAGACCACAAGAGACAACAAGGCACTCACGTGGTGTTATCCCGGGAAATGGTGGCCAACTAAACACCCCAGGCTAACACAGACAAGCGCAATTGTGAAATAGCTGGAAACCGTTCGAGCCGGGTGGCCGATTCGCCGTGGTGGTGAGGCAAGGCGAACAGGCCGTGTCAAAGGCGCAAACCGGGAAGTACCTGGGTACAAAGCACGCAAAGGCGCAACCTGGAAAGCTGTGACTTGTCGAATGCAGGCGACCTGGCGACCAGGCCCGTCGATGACGGCAGGGAAGGAGCCGCCGTGGCCCAATTGGATTAGGCTGGATGCTTGCGTGGCCTACCCTGTAATGCACCAGTGGGCTCCTGTATTTCGCTGTGAACTTTGTCTTTTCTTCTCCTCGGGAAAGAGAAACCGCCGGCTGCGGCTGCGGCTGCGGACTGACCGTTTGAATCTCTCACAAAAAAGAATTTCATCTTGTACAATTGTCCATCAAGTCACTTCCGGAAGGTATCGGGTACTTGTGGACCTTTCCAAGGTGCTTTTGTCTGCTGTGGAACCTGGGACAACATTATCCATTTCATCTTTGTTCATATGGAAATAAAAAAAGACCATTGCAGGCTCCTGAAGGCTGAAATAGGAAATCGCACATATTCACTTGTTTTGCTCTTTTGGGCAGGCATGCTTTGGCATTGACACCTTGACCATATGCAACTCAAATTTGCTGACCGCCCGCCCTACGGAGTACTTGCAGTTTGTTGAGGTCTCGACTCTTCTGTGTGTGTCTCTGTCATGTATGTCTCAGAAACACCTTCTTGAAAAATCTATTGGGCAGAAGCGAGAGACATACCGGAGGGAAACAATGCCACTATTCATAATATTTCCCTCATCAAAAAGAAAAAGATACCTGTCTGACATCGGGCCAAGTATGTTACGATCTTCCTTATCTCTCAAGGGAGAATCTGGCGTTGCATCCGCGGGACTCGCATGTCACCAACGCCAGAAAAATCACCTGGGACAAAACCAAGCACGAGAGCACACACAAGAAAACACAAGCACAAACCTGGAAGCGGATCGCTCACCGACAAGTCTGCTGCCGACACAAGCGGGAACACCGAAAATACAACCGCATCCGATGACACCACAGTCAACATATTATCATGCTGCTTCTTTCTCCCTTTTATTTCACTTGAGCAAGCATCCTCCATGTAACGTCATTCCTGTGTCAGGGAACAAACATGTTGTTCCTCAACCTCCCACATCACACCGCAACCGCTCTGGTGACGAGGGGCAGAGAACGCCACACTGGAGTTCAATGCCTGCTGCAGATGACCACGTTAGCAAGTCATCACCTGCAGATGCAGCTAGCATCTTGCAGCCCAACCTTTCAAACGATGCCGAGCCGATGCATCTTTCATCAACAAGCCATTGGCAGTGGGTGAAAGTGAGCGCAAGCGCGCTGTTCCAATATGCTCCGTGTTGTTGCACCTCGGGGCCGCAAATGCGGGCGGGCGACCCCACTTCTCACCGCCGGCCTCCCGTCCGACCGTTCGGGACCACACAAGCCCACAACGAGTAACTCCCTTTCTTGACTAATCCCCTTTTGTCAGACCACGAGACACTTTTATTATTCCTTTATTTCTTTTCTTTTTCCTCTACCAAATATTAATCTCCAAAGGAGGAGCGAATGATCGACGACCACGATCTCTCCCTTCCCGTGCTCCCCGAGTTCGCCTCCACCTCTCATTATTTATTTGTTCGATCACCATAGTTTTTTTTTTTTTTTTCAAAAAGGTAATAACCGGTTTATAAATCGACCAGATTGTTTGCAAATCACTTTTTTTTGTACATCCCTCTCCGGAATCACACCTCCCGATCCCAAACACACAGTCATGACCGTACTCATCTGATGAGAGAGAAAAAAACAATATGCAGTGTCTCACCACCACGAGCAAGTAATACGGGTTGATCCATGGATTAGCCCTTTTGCTCACCAAACGAATTTTTTCACATACCTAGATCCCAGTTCCGACACATCCATATCACATATCACACACACACAGCCTACATGATATATGTATGGTCGTTGGCTGACTATTGATAATCCTCCAAGTCATCAATAGGCTGACCATCTTACACCCGAACCGATAGTGTGTGTGTGAAGGTCTTTACTCATATCTATTTTGTTGTAACACAAACCCGAATCCTGAATGTGATTCGGACTCTAAAGGTGTTGTGTGTTGTGTACGCTGTACAGTTTCGGAACGTTACACAGCCGATGAACCGGTCGAGAGAGCGAGTGAGCGAACCACCCTAAAGCATGTCAAACCGCGGATCGTAATACCTAGCTAGCTTAGGGATTTAAGGATTTTTTCTTGGAAATTTTTTAATTCCTTTTAGCTCCGATCGATTCGAACTTTGCAACATGGTCTGACGGGAGGTGTGTGGGGAGGACTATAACTTGCCCGCTTGGAAGTTAGGTTGTCATTGTTTCGCCATCCATCTAGTGTATATACCGTTTTGAAAAGACTGCTCGGACCGGGCCTTGTTCATGTCTGTGTTATATGATGCTGTGTGTATGTATTACGACGACAACAACAATAACAATAACAATAACAACCAAAATGGTCGATGCTCTGCCCAGTGTATTTGGAAGCCTATCAGTGTGCTAATGTTACCGCCACACAACAACACGATGACAACAATAACAATAACAAAGCCATTTCCGAGTTTGTACCCTTGTTTACAAATAACCCCCCCCCCCCCCCCTCCTCCCCGCCCCCTTATTTATTGGGCTATGGATGGATATACATTGTTTTGTTTCACGATTTATGAGTTTACGGGCAAGTCCCGAGTTACCTCTCTCCACTGATTTAATATAACCTTGGTCTTTATGAGATACCAAACTACTACCCTTGATAATGATGATGATTGATGGACTTTAATTTCACTCATCATCACCAGGCATCAAGGCATGTTCGTACTACTCAACTAACCCACTTCTACAAAGGTACTGTACTACTCCTGAGTTGATTTCATTTGTCAAAGCCCAGGTATTTTTCCAAGCTTTTCAAGATACTTGAGTCGGACCTCTCTTGTCTCCTCCCGCCGCAGACCGAGCGAGGCCTGTCTCTCCCCATTAGATCTAGGGTTTGCCAATCTCGATCCACGGGAAACGACAGGCAAGATACACAATGACACAAAGACATGCATATATACCGTGTAACCGTTCACATATTTTGACAAAATTTCTTGTTTTTTTGATTCCCGAGAAGTACGGAGTTTATTTTTGAGAAAATTCATAATTTTTAACAGTTATACAACAGAAGTTATCCCTTCCTGTCCACCCAGACCCATGGCGCATCAAAAAGAAGAAAAATGCAAACAAAATAACGAACAAATTTTACATGGTAACAACGGCACGAATGCAGTCACCCTGCTTCATGACCTCAAAAGCATCGTTGATCTCAGCAAGAGTCTTGCGATGAGTGATGAACTCATCAACCTTGAGCTTGCCGTCAAGGTAATCCTGGACCAAACCGGGCAGCTGGGACCGGCCCTTGACGCCGCCGAAAGCGCTGCCCCTCCAGACACGACCGGTTACTAGCTGGAACGCTGTTCGAAAAACAAAACTAATTAGCTTCTGACATACTTTTTATGACACTTGGCGTGGTTTTTTTGCCCTGTGTTGCCAGTCCCGGTGTTTTGGGACTGTGGAGATATAATAAAAAACACTTACGTCTAGTGGCGATCTCCTGACCAGCAGCAGCGACACCAATGATGATGCTCTGACCCCAACCCTTATGGCAGGCCTCAAGAGCTGCACGCATGACATTTACGTTGCCGGTGCAGTCAAAGGTGTAGTCGCAGCCACCGTCGGTGAGCTCAATGAGCTTGTCGACGACAGACTGACCCTCAGGGAGCTTGGTAGGGTTGACAAAGTCGGTGGCGCCAAACTTGCGAGACCACTCCTCCTTGCTGGGGTTGACGTCGACGACAATGATCTTGCCGGCCTTGTTGGCGACGGCACCCTGGATGACGCTGAGGCCGACGCAGCCGGCGCCAAAGATGGCAATGTTGGAGCCCTCTTCGACGTTGGCAGTGATCCTGGCCGCGCCGTAACCGGTGGTGATACCGCAGCCGAGAAGGCAGGTGCGGTCCATGGGTGCATCCTGCTGGACGGCAACGACCGAGATGTCGGCGACGACGGTGTACTGACTGAAGGTGGAAGTCCCCATGAAGTGGAGGATGTCCTGGCCGCGGGCGCGGAATCGGCTGGTGCCGTCGGGCATGACGCCCTTGCCCTGGGTTGCGCGGATCTTTCCGCAGAGGTTGGTCTTGCCGGACTTGCAGAACTTGCACTCCTTGCACTCGGGGGTGTAGAGAGCAACGACATGGTCACCGGGCTTGACGTTTGTTACGCCCTCGCCGACGGACTCGACGATACCGGCACCCTCGTGTCCGAGAATGACGGGGAAAGCACCCTCAGGGTCCTTGCCGGAAAGAGTGTAGGCGTCTGTGTGGCAGACACCGGTGTAGGCGATCTTGATTCTGACCTCGTGGGCCTTGGGAGGCGCTACCTCAACATCCTCGTAGCTGAGCTCCTGTCCGGGGCCCCAGGCAATGGCGGCCTTGCAGGTGATGGTCTGCGGAATTTTGAGCGAGTCAGCAAAGGATACATGATCATGAGCATGAGATGTGAGGTTAATGATTGCGGGGTTGACAGTTGTTGCAGTGATGTCATTATTGATGGGTTTTTATTTTGTTACCTTTCCTACTGTGTCAGACATTGTATCTGAAATTGAGGGGTTTAATGGAAGGAGGAATTGAATGAGCGGAAAGGTAAACAGGAAAAATTGAAAAGGAGACACGTCCTTCCTTTTGTTTGATTTACCGTGTGTGTCCAGTGATTCCAGGTTATTCTATCTTTGCCTTTTTTCAGAACCCCGCCCTTTAGGCAAGGTGGGGTAGTTTGTATTTTGGTGTGGGATGAGTGCTTCCCCTTGGTGGGAGGAGAGGGGAGAGACCGAGTTGGTTAACAAACTTCGGTGATATCACGGCGTTCCGATGCACTGTGTGTATTTTCGTTATACGTTTGTGGTTAATAAGTGCTGGAATTCCCGGTCTTGGAAGCTTGTGAAGAGTGGTTTTATATCTTTACGTTTCATCATCATCTACGTTATCGATCACCGAAAAAACACTGGATGACGGGCTCGGCAGTTTTGCCCCTCCTTCGTCTATCGCTTTTTACCGGTCATCACTCGGGATGTTTGGTTGCCAGTGTTTGACTACTTTGATGATAAATATTTTACGATAGACAAGACTGCGCACCATTGTCGGTATCGACTATCAATCGGTTGTCAGACATATCAATTGGTCACTCAGTGGGGCTGGCGGTAGGTAGTGGATTGTTTTGGGAACTTTGTCTTTGGAATGGTTGATTGAATTTCATAAAACTTTAAAAACGTAGCCGGTGGCTTTTGATGAGAGTTGAAACCGGAGTGTACTTAAATGTGCCGTGGAAAGCGATGAACGGAGGAAATCTTTCAGAGGGTCTTCTTTTTTCCCTGCCGCCTTTCGTTTGAAGGGTTGCGCAAGACTGAGTTTAGCTGACGGAATTTGAGATGCTTGTTTTTTCTTAACGCCGTCATGGTGGGCCATTGCAACAAGTCTAGGGGAATACCGAGTCTCGCCGTGTGACTCTCCTCAAGAAAGAGGCTGGGCGAGATATCACGGGGCGGGTTGGTTTATCCGGAAACAAAAAAAGGGGTTATTTTATTTTCTTGGGGAAAAGAAGGTTGGTGATTGCTATTGAGGAAAAGGAGACGGCGACTTCGGACTTAAGGATTTGGAGAAACTGTGAGGAATTGACCAATCATATTCCAACTAACTCGTTACCTAAGCACTCGTTGACCTCCCTCCGCCAACTCCACAAGCGACGAGCTGTACAATGCCAGCCATGTCGATGCCGCGCGCGCATACGAGACATACGCCGACAGTTCTGCTGTTTTGCTCTGACTCTGAAGTGTGCTTGGGAGTGCACACCAAGTGGCCTTGGGTATGTCTTCACATCCGATATATTGAGACTTCTCTGGCACCCAGCACGTCTTGCCTAGGTCTTCTTCCCAAGACCAAAAAGCGGACTCGAGTGCGCCGGTGGGCTTTGGCATGGGCACAAAATACTTGCGGTTGATGTCTTCTGTCACGGACCTCCAAGAGTCGGAGACTGTGCCGGTCGGATATCTGAGAGGCGCAAGTAGAGATTGGAGGGCGTCGTCGGTAGACGCTCTGCTCATCATGAGGGCGAGCGTGATGATTGTGAGCATCGAAAATATATTCATGATTGTGGTATTGTTTTCAGGTTGATGGAGTACTGTTGGTGATGCATTCTCGAGGATGACTGGGTTTTGTATGTTGGAGAAAAAGGGGGTATGGCGATGTCTTAGCTGCCTGTGTGGCGTCATGGTTCACGGGGATGGGCCACAAACAATTTTCACCGTTCCGTGATCCCCCACTCCTCATTTACGAGAAGCAACGTGTGATCGGATCAAGGGGTCGAGTGAAGTGCCACGGGCGAAAAGTCCAGGCCTCACCGCAGACGGCTTGCGACCATATCTTACCGTTCGTTCACGGTAAGAGTAAATTGGGATGGCACTTCCACGTTCTCAACCGACAAATGACATCTAGATTGCAACATGCTCTTCCAGAGATTTCCAAAGCCTCTCCAGGCTCGCGATAAATAACTCAAACTACCAAAACACTCTGTTTCAACTATTTAGAGCTCTAATTATCAAACTAACAGGTAAAGATGCAGATGCTTCAACTCAATAGCCTCTCTCCTCGAGAGCCTTCTCAAGAGCAGCCATGCACTCCTGTTTGTTATAGCGCTCCAAGTCCGGCCATCCATGTTGCCGGTAAATATCCTGCACCATGGGTATGACATGGGCATGGTGGTGATCGAAGACTTCCGTTGAAGAAAAGGGCACATACTTGAGTTCACGGAACTGGTCCTTGAGAAACTCAAAGAAGTCTGCAACCAGCCAGCTGCCAGCGTCATCACGCCACAGTTCGCCCGCCTTATCACTACATGTCTCTCCCCAATCCTCTTCATCCTCCATATCCACAGATTCTGTGTCATCCATCTCGTCACTCTCCTCCGCTTCCTCATTGGAATTTGCATCCTCATTGTCAGAATCTGACTCACTGGGGTCAACCTTTGATCCATCATACCTCACCCTCTTTCGTCTAACGTCCAAATCCCCCATGATTTCACTGGGACAGTTAACCCTGTTCACGATTCCTAGCGTAGTGCCGAGAAGTAATACAACACCATAACCATCACCCCGTCCCGAGGAAGTGAGACCAAAATGAGGTCTGAGGCCACATAGTCAGATGTCTCATACCCCTCGATGTAGATCTGTATAATCTCTTTATTTCGATGGGGATGGAAGAGGTAGTTCCAGTCAGCGAAGACGCAATCCGGGGCAACTTGTACTTCATCGTCATGGGCGATATATGGAAGACGTTGCAGTAAGAGGGAAACCTCTTCTGTTTTCCCGAGCCATTTAACTGCTTCAACGGTGATGTTGGGCCAGCCTGATTCGGGTGGTTCGATGACGAGTGATTCGTCCAGAGACATTTTCTTCTGTCTTTGAAGTTATGAGGAAGCAGAACGGGGAAGTGTGCGGGGTTCAAATTCAGGTAAGATTTGACTGCTATGAGGGAATAATAAATAGTTTTGAATGAAGGCGAAGCTGGGATGAAAATCTGCTTAGAGCTTCCAGGCGGCGGCCGGCAAGAAGAAGGGGCCGAACAGGAAACAGTCGGAGGTAACCTGACACTGCAGCCACAGGGAATACGAAAAGGCGCAAAACTTTAATGATAAACACTGGAGCTGGGAATTTTCCAGCCGAGGTATTATCACACCCAGAGTTCTGATCCAAGCACAATACGCCTGGCCCGAATCGACCTGCCAGCACGACTGTCCAGTCCCATGTTCAGACATGTCCAACATCCACAGCTGGGTTCTGTGCCTGTCTGTAGAACGACTCGGCCGATGCAACGAATCAATGCTCCTCCAGTTCTCCGTCACACAACCCCTTGAAGACCCTTCATTGGACATTTTCATACAGGCCTACTCGCTTTGCCAACCTTACTTTGACAACATCCACGCTTTTAAGCCAATGGAGAATCCAAAGAAGAGGACCACACTTTATGACCCCAGCCTATTCACCGCAGCAGCATACCTCACAGCTGGCGTGGGGAGATCCGATAAACTCGAGATATCCACAGCGAGTGGGGGCTAATTCAGTAAACAATACAGAGGTACTCGAGCTGCTAAGAGGAATCGAGTCTTTCTTCGATGACGCCGACAACACTGACGAAAGCTTCTTATTTGCCTACCGTAAAGGAAAGATCTCGACAACAATTGCTGGCGTTTATATCGGGACGGGCCTGGGGATACCACAACTCTCGACTCCATCCTTGAGGCTTTGGAGAGTCACATAGAGCCCGATGGATCCATCATCGATCGTAGGTATCGTTGCTCGGGTGTGCGATAGTCAACGAGGTGAGGATAAAACGCTGGGGCCTTCTATCGATATGACAAACAACCTGGCGGCAGTCCAGAAGATGGCTTTAGACTGGAGCGGAGGAAAATGTGTGGAGGAAGATGCGCAGCACGCTCAACAGATCTTGAACAACATCAAGGTTGTTTTATGTAGACGATAACAAAAACATGGTGGCCGAGGCGGGTGCAGAACCAAAGCCAAAACCAAACTCAGACGGCACCTGCGCAACACATCTTATACAGAATGGTGACTCGTGTGATTCTGCGTTGGCTAGGTACTCGATACGGTCTCACAATCCAGGATATTTAGCGCTTCAACAAGGGAAAGACGTGGGCGTGGACGGAGTGCAAAGGGATGCTCATCGGGTTTAACTTGTGTGTTTGAGTGAAGGTTTGGATATTGCCCCGAGCCATTGTGTGAGTGTCACCGCGCTCCCTCCATTTCCCTCCAAGTCGCACAAGTCATCGCTGGTTTGGAAGCAGTCTTCCCAATACTCCCGGTATCCAGCCTCCATCGTGTATGGATAGTTGTAGGCGGGATAGCCTATAACGGGAACTCGATCTGGTTGTTTGGCAACTTGAACTTTTATGGTTATTGTTCTGGAAACCGACTATATTATGTTTTCGGACGCTCGTTCGGGTCCTCTTCCTGATTTTTTTGCGCCCATTGTAGGCAAAGCTCGCACCTTGTCGTCTCTCTCCATCCGGAAAATAGATGACGGTGTCCATTTGTAATTTGTCGTCACATAAGCGTTTGTGCGTAGAGGAACGGGGGCACGAGAAAACCGCAACATCCGCATCGGTCTATGTTTCCTTCTTCGATCCATTTTTTTTGTGTTCAATTAACTCCCTGCTTGCTACGCGGAAGCCTTGTCTGTCTAAGCCTTCGTACCTGGGTCTTTTCCCTCGTTCTTCTGTGCGTATTATAAGCACAGCTCACATCTTGTCGACTCTTTCCATCCGGTAAATAGTCTTCGGTGGCCGTTTGTGATTTCCCGCCCCATTAGTGTTTGTGCGTAGAGAGATGGTGGCACGAGAAACCACACCCTCCGCATCGGTCGACGTTTCCCTCCTTGGTGTCCGGCGCGAGGCAACCGTGTGCAGCAGCCGACCCTCGCGTCGGGCGCGAAAGCTTTCCAGCCCGGCTCGGGCAGCTGGACTAGGCGTTCGGAGCTTCGCGCCAGCTCCGGCAATGAATCGACGGCTTAACGAGCTGTTGTTGGCGTGCCTGCTCTGTTCGACGTTTCTGAACTAACTCCTTTTTGTGATGTAGGGATTTAAACTCCTTGGTTATACCGAGGAGCTCTAGGGTCTCTTGCTAAGGCAGATCCTCGTAATCAACGTTGAGATATTGTTTAAATAACACATTGAAGGCATGCTTGAGTTGGACGGCTTTACTGTTGTTTAGCTGCTTTATGACCGCAGGTGTGACGCGAGTGAGGGCTTGGTCACAAGCGGTAGCAACACCAGCCTCGACTTCTCGCTCAACAGAGGATAAAGTAGCTAACAACCGACCAGGATCTGCCAGCCCCTCGAATGGTCTCATTATCTCCATTTCCGGAGAATATTGAGTATCTTTCCCGTGATCCTGTTTCGCCAAGTAGTAGGTGACAGCCTCCAAGGACTCGAGGCCGGACTGGAAGCTTCCCGCGCCGCTGCACACGATTGCCTCACGCTGGACGCAATCCATCCCCAGTCCTTATCTATCCGTTCCAGAGCACGGACGTCCTCGTTCTCGTCAGAGTGGAACCTGAGAATGTTGGCGTAATCATTTGGGCCATAGCTGGCCTGAAATCCGGGGTGGCAGCATCGACTCACAGACAAGTCTGCCGCCCAAAGTTTCTTTACCACTCGTATTCCAAAGCATCTGCGAATATCCCGGCCAGTCCTCTACCCTATTCCAGGCAGGGGTCGCAGTAGCAAAACCGACCCGATCCTTGGGGATAAGAGAAAACATTCTCCAGAGAGAACTGCCCCTGTTTCTGACTGATGCCGTTTTGCCAATGATGAAAAGCTTTTATGTAAACTAAGCAACCGAACACATCCTCAATGTGTAGACGCGGAATTCCTTGATATTGGTCTTGGTTTCCATCATTTTCTGGGTGGCATGCGTCTTGGTACGATTTATTTCCCAGCCGTGCCTTATATCGCCTCGAGTCCCACACGGGTAGCAGCCACGCCCGCCGTGCCTTGTATCGCCTCGAGTTCAACCAGAGCAGCAGTTGATGAGATGAAAAGGGTAGTTGATGAGATGAAAAGAGTAGTTGATGAGATGAAATTGGTAGTATCAGTTAATGGGATGAAATCGTTAGTTTTAGTTGATGGGATAAAAAGAGTAGTTAATGGGATGAAATTAGCAGTAGTGGTTAATGAGGTGAAAATGGCAGTTGATGGGATGAAAATGGCAGTTGATGGGATGAAATTACCCTTTTGGTTTACAGTTGTAGTATCAAGGAGTTTTGCTGAGTTGTTTTGGTAAAGAAAGTTCAATCAGATGAGTTTGTTACGTTTGTTACCATGAAGTTGGCGTGCGATGTGTAAAGGGGAGAGTTCTTCGTGTTGAGGTATTGAAATTGTTGAGTAACAGTCCACTGAAGAGTCTTTTTATGACTTATTCTTCGTACCTCTCGGCTAACTCGTCAGGCTTCAGCGTCTTCCCAGATGTAGACTCAACACCCTCCTTCGAGGCGTCATACTGGCCCAACATCTTCACTGTCGCAATAAAAAAAATCAACATCAGTCGCCACCTTTTCCCGCGCATGTCCGCTATGGAAAAACCGCTTGACCGCGAAACTCTGTGTCATCGTTTCGCGGATCTGCTCAAGGGAGTCTTCCTAAGACTCCCTTTTGGCCTTGACCCTCCCCGCCAGCTCTTGAGCCATCTTGTCTGCAGCCTGCAGATATTCCTCTGCAAGATCGCAATGGAGAAACGCTGGGAAGCGCTCAAGAAGCTTCTCGGAGATAACAGTCTCCCTTGGCGTGTCCAGCAGAGACTGTTTGGCATAGATGAAATTGACGAGCTCCTTCAGAGTGTACGCGTCCAAAGGCGGGAGCTCGGCTTCGGCGGTGGGGCGACCTTTCACTTCGCTCCGTCACCGGCTGATGGGGGCTTCAGCACGCTCCGAATCGTGAGAGCCAGCTGCATGATAGTGCGGCCATGCAGTTTTTTCCATGTCGGCATCTTCTCTGCTTCCACAGCCATCTCGTAATGGCCGCCAAGCTTGATTTTTGTCGACAAGCTCCCAACAACGCTCAAAACTCTCCTTGTCTCCACATTCTCCAAAATGAGGTCTTTGTCCTCTTCTCCCAAAAGATCAATCGTGGCTCGTGGCCGCTCCTGACCCGATGAACCGTACCAGGCTCGGTGTGCTCGCGCCCGGAAGCCTTGCCAACTTTCGCAACCTGGGGCCCTCCCTTCCCAATGCACGTTGACACCCGTGCGGCGCCGATAAAGGAGGCCGAAGTGGACGAAGGCGCGGTACCAGTCGTCGATGTGTGTACCCACCATAGCAATAGTCCCCTTTGCGGCGTAGGAACTGAAGGGCGCCATCTCTGGTCCCATCAATTGTCATTGTCTTGAGGTAGACGAAAAAAGCGACGATGACGGTCGGATGCCACAAGCTCCGGGGTGACTTGGGATGGTACCGGGTGATTGTGGATGGTCCGGGAGAGATGAATGGCGTGAGAGATAAATAATATGGGACAGGGACAAACTGCGCGGGAAGTGGACGCTCAACGCAGACAGCGCCGTGGAATGAGGATACCAGGGTTCTAAGATCTGGGAGGTGGACACA
>MU865596.1:0-17803 GCA_033297215.1 Podospora fimiseda | reverse complement strand
GACAAAGCGCCCCGCACTGTCGAGGTACCCGAAAATGGTGGCCCTGCCCTGCCAAATTCGGTACCCAGAACAGCAAGTTCTGTACTTAATCTGTAGTCTGTTATCACACGGCATATCCCACACTTTTTTGCTTCCTCTAACAGTAACATCATTATTCTCCCACAGATCCCACAAAGCGGTTCCGACTCTCCAGCTTACCCCTTAACAAAAGGCCACTCAAACTCAAGGTCACTCAACGGGCGCCTCTGTCCATTGGTCACAACAGCCTCGAAATACTCAATATTAAGCAAGCCGTTCACTTACCGGATCCCAACAACACACTCCGTAACGCTTCCATGCCGAATGTTCCAAACTGAAATATGTGTGAGTTGAGGGGCCCTTCTCCTCAATCTTGGCGGCAATCTTGTTGAGACCGTCATTAACACGCTGGGCACGCCAAAAAATCAGCGGGTGGCCGATTTGGAAGAGTGTTCATCTGTCAATGTTGATACAGAGATGGCGGAGGGGCGAGAAACTGCCGACGGTGTCGGCAAACGTTGTGAGGGCATCAACCTTTTTTGAAATAATTAGTTTATTAGATTACAGACATAGATGACTGAAAAATCCATCACTTACAAAGCGGTCTCGCTGGTCGCCCCTCTTCTGCCGATTCCACGGCTGGGTGACGTGGAACGGCCATTCCTCGAGGAAATTGCTGTGTGTTGAATATTTTTGGACCCCACGGTCGCACGCACCTACCAAATTATGGCCGTCGTTGATTGGGCTTCATTGGACCAATGGCATCAACCTATGGACGATTGGCAGCCAAATCAGGGTAAGGACCAAGAGTTTTCGGGTAACACAGTTGACCCCAAGTGTTTTGATTGAACCATTACCAGGGGCCAGGAGACCGTGGGTATGGCAATCAGACGTAACATTATCAAGAGACTAGGTGCAATTTAAATTTGAAGGCACGCGCCGCCAGCTGGCAGGTTTATTAAAATGGACAGGCAAACTTGAAACTGGTGTGTAGTATCGACCTATGTCCGCCGCCGTCCATGTGCCCCCCTTAACCTACCCATAGGAGGATATTCTTTATTTCTCTTTTTTTTTCTCTTTCGTCTCTCTTTTCATTCCTCTCATATTATCTGCCATCTTCCTTCAGTAGTTTTTCTTCTTGTCCTTGGTCGTCACGGTTTGATAGTCCCTCCGAGTCATACGTCGTAAATGTCTTCCCCCATACCTTCATCTCCGTATGACAATGCAAGATTCGAAGAGCTTGGTCTCGTCGAAGGCGACACCCATAAAATAGTATACCACTTTGGACACTCCACCATGGAAGTGATAAACGACAACTCACCTCCCGAGGTCGTCGCAGGCGGCGCTCCCCGTTTCGATGAAAAACAACCATCAAAGGAACTAATAACAAACCAAAAGAGGAACTGCTCCACTTTCTGGGCAGGATGGTCGCATAAACGTCGGGGGATCACTTTAGCAGTCCCAATTATCTTGATCATCTTAATCATCGTTGGCTCTATCGTTGGACGTGCCGTCACCAGTTCAAAGTCAACTGACAACCCAGCTCTCGCCGACGACGATCCGCGCTGGGGATTGAACCCAGATTTTAACGAAACCTTAAACCCTAATCCTAGCACCAACAACTCGCAATCAATATGCAACGGCGATCCACGCAACCAAATCCGGCGACAAGTTCTCTCAGCCGAGTACATAGACAACAAACTGATGCTTTTCGGTCGAAACAAAGAAGACAACGGGATCTACTACCTTTCACTACCATCCATGCCCTCGTCACCTGTCTGGGAACGTCTGCTTGCCCCGGAAACCTTCCTCTCACCGCCAACAACAATGACCTGGGATTTCAACGGCACCCGTCGACTCTCACTCTTTGCCGTCTCTTCCCATCTGTCCAACGTCCTCACGGCTTCATACTTTTCCGGAAAAGGCGGAGGATGGGAGCAGAAATGGACCAACCTCGGTGCCACATCCATCTCAACCGTCTCGCTCTGCAAAATTCCCGGTGGTTCACGCTTCCTCGAGCACGAGGGGCCCGCCGAAAGAATAGATCAGTACATTATCGAGTCAAACACGCGTGATTTGGCTCACAAGATCTGGGTTCAAAAGACAGACTCCTATTTAGAATTTTGGGACAGAGGGATGGTAAATCCTCCGCTCAGTTCGGTGGTTAGTAAATCCGCCTCTGCGATTATTTGTGGGAGGGAGAGTCCGCTTGCCTCTATTTTAGTTTATTCAAACGAAACGGATACTGTTAAACTGAGACACTCGTCAGTGGATCCAATGGGTTGGACCGATTGGGTCGATCTCGGCGGCAGATTCGTGGGCGATCCGGTCGCATCGGTGTATAATCCCGAGGCGGACTCGGAAAGAGAGTTTCATTTCTTGGGGACGGGTGTTAATGGGAGGATAAACACTTTCAAGTGGGTTAATGGAACAGATGCGTTGAGCAATAAGTACAAACCCAACCTGTTTGACCTCGAGGGAGACTTTGGGAGTGTACCCAGTGTTGTGGTTACAGTGTCGAAGAATAAACAGCGGCAGATGCATGTAGTTGCTGCCAGGAGAAATGATGGCGGGTTGATGCATAAAGTTTATCAGAACGGAGGTTGGATAGAAGGTTGGGAGGATTTGGAGGTTAAAGCGAAGAGCGCTCCGTTTGTCTTTGGGTGGCTTGATGGCGGTTCGCGGAATCATACGGGGTTGGCGTATATTGATCATGATGATGAGCTGATGTTTGCTTCGTGGGAGACTGTGGATGATTTGAGTTGGAAAGGATTGTTAAAGTGGACAAAGTTTGGGGGAAATTTGTCGGCTGAAAGTGTTTGTTTATAATGTATATTTCGAGAGAATCTGTTGCCAGTATTGGACATGAGGCGTGGAAATATCAACGCGGCCAGTAATGTAATCAATTTCTATTTTGGTCAGGAAATGAAGTGATTGCCAAGATCTTGACCAGGCCAGACCATCCAACTATCTTACATATTTCAGGGTACAGTAGAATGATATATCCATTAATAGGATGTTTCAGGGGTAGGTAAAACTGTTGGATCTTGACCAACTCCCTACAGGTTGACAGGGGGTTGTTGTCACGGCGCTGGTCCTGGGCCTGGGAAACCTAGGAGAAAGCCTACTATATAAACCATTCGAGTGCAAGTCCTGGGGACTTGTAGTCTTGTATGCTTTTGTAAGGGCATGGCTCAATTGGCAGAATGGCTCCCAGTACACGCCGTGACAGTTGTGTGCCGCTTTGAAGTGATGATTTAAAGTCTCGAATCCCGCGACCATTAGACTCAAGAATATTTATCCAAAGATCAACACCATGCCAGCCAATATTTTCGCCTCTACTTGTACGCCTCGAGCCCCTAAACCAGACGCGATGTTTTTATGCTGACTTTACTCTACTTATCTCAGTCGAAGGAGCCTACTGGATCAGGAATCAATACAATGACTCTACGGTCCTCGGGTTTGGGGCCGGAAATGCTGCTGTTGCCTAGATTAAACTTGCTCCTTAGGTATGATGTTCTCATCAACCGCTCTCAATTCTGGCTTGTCGAACCACTTCAAGACGGAAAAAGTGTCCGGATCAGAAATGCGGAAACAGGCGGGGTTTTAGATGTAGCAGGAAACGCAACAGATGACCGCACTTGAGCCATTCTGTACCAGCAGCACGACGACTGGCGGACCAACCAACAGTGGAGGATTGAGTTTGCCAAATTGATCAAAGGCCACACATACTATCGCATCAGGAGCAACTCAGCTGGCAAAGTTCTCACCTTGCTATCAAACCATCCCGGTTTCAGTTTCACTGGCATATTCCCGAGTGAGAGAGCCGGCGAGGGACAATATCGGGCACTGGAGCCGGCCGTACTCCCGCCGACCTACTGGATTTCAAATGTGCACACTGGTTGGTACATTCAACAAAATCCAAACGGATCAATATCCCTTGGTGGACGAAGATCCGCAAGGGATTTGGAGCCCGTCATCTCACAGCTTTGGCTACCTACTAAATTCAGTGTGCGACGGCGATGCCTTCTTTCTCAGAAACCTCGAAAGTCAACAAGTCGTCGATCTCTTTGGTTGTTGCACGGCTTCCGGGACACTGATTTTTCGGCACGACTGCCACGGCAGGATGAACCAGCGATGGGAATTCGTAAACACAGGCAATGAAAGCGAAAGTGTCATGCTAGTCAGCGCCTTGGCGGACCGTCCTGTTATTGGGGCTGTCATGGCGCGCACTGGCCATGTCCTGGTTTTCTGAGTCCAGCTGTCGCCAGCTGGATCTCACTAGACCCACCTGGTGCAAGTGGCCAAAGCTCCCGACCCTCAAGAGGCTGCAAGCTGCGCGAGGAATTCTGTTCTTTTCCTCTTTCTTTCTGTAGCTTTAGATTCACAAAACCAATCGAATTAGTCTTGAAGCCTTGTCTCTTGCAATTTCCAGATTGAGCCGTGACAGGGGCAATGGAAACAGCTACACTTGCGGCGCAGGACAATCGAGGCGGTCATGGAGCTTTCCTGATGTGGCGACGTGAGCAATACGAGTTCCCGTCTGTGTATTGGACGACGCTAGAGAATGTCAAGACGGGTAACTTGGTAAAACAAAAGGGTTGCTCAACTACGTACTTGCCAACCGGGCAACAACTAGTTCTATACTTACCCAAGAACGACAGCATCAAGGAGCACTTTGGGCCTTGGAATCCGCGGGAGATGGAACCACCGAAAAGTATTCAAATAATGATCAATGGATTTGCATACAAATAAAAGGTTCACCACTACCACTATGACTCAGTAACAACATCATATCGTCTGACAAAATTGTAAATCTGCAATAGGTGTCGAATCAAATCCCTTGCTTGGCGCTCGTCCACGCCAATGCAGGGAATCTGCTGGATTCCAACACAAGTGCATACTCAAGCTCCATCACCTTGCCGATGGACTCGGTAAACAACCTGAAAGAGACCAAACAATGTTAGATAGCTGGGGCGGCCGGTAATAGTCCCTTTATCATGGCAACTCGAAAGGTCCATGCACTTCCTCATGACCGGAGAGTTGAGAAGACTGGGAAAGAGAGATCGTGTTCTCTTCTAAGTAATGACAACATGAGCACATGCCAGCAAAAGATGAAGAGCAGGTTGGACAGCAGGGAAGGATCACATACCATCTGAGGTTGTGTGCCTCCGTTGGCGGGCACAACATCTCCAAGGGACATGGCGAAGCCAATATATCAGAACAGCTAGGGTGGGAGGCAAGGAGACCAAGAGGCGAACGGACCCGATGATTGCCTCTGCGGTTAAAGGGCTGTGTTCAGCGACATGGTGAGTTTCCATTGTGTCAAGCTCACACACAGTAGCGGCTAGGATTGCGGGATTAATCTCGGATTAGAGGCGATGGGAGGGAGGTGACATGTAAATGAAGGGCAGGGATAGTCAATAGTAAATGTAGGTAATGCCAGATGTTCACCAGACCAAGACGAGACATGAAGTGATTTTGGGATAAACATTGAGAAGGAAAGCTAAAGCTAAGTGCTGGGAGACAATGAGAGTTTTCGACTGTAAATCTCCACATTCTGACCAGCGAGCTGCAAGAAAGTACTGGCGACATGAGTCCCATGCCCGCTGGTATTTGTATCAGCAGCAGACCCAGTCCAGCTGTGGAACTTTTCAATTCGATCTTCGTCGAGAAAATCCTGATGCTGGCTGTCAATGCCGGTATCCAGGAAGGCAATTTTGCCGGTTGGCGCATTTCCGGGCGTTCTGGTGTCAACCATCCTTGAGAAGTCCAACATCCATTTATCTGTGATTACCGAACTAGGGTCAAGTTAGCATTGGATATCTAAAATCCAGGCCACTCAAAGGTTGCCCGGGTTTTAATTACTCCTGTGATGTTGTGGCGGCAGTCGTGCTGTTTGACGGACCAGGCTCAATCATATGGACGCTTTGATTCTTTGGAACGACAGGTTCCGGATCACTTGACCGCACTTCCTTCACTGCAAATTCCGGCGACGTTTTGAATCCCGCATTCTCAAGATCCTGCTCCAGGGGCTTAACAACATCTTTAAACATAGCCTTCTGTACATCTCCAATCTCGACACTGGCGGTTCCTCCCTTCCGTCCGGTGACTTTGACACCCTAAGACAAGCAAATTCGGAGTGCGCGGCGAAGCCCTGTCCTTTCCTGGAGGTTCCCCTTCTTCAGGGCTTCGTTAAAGACCTGAGAAGTCGACGCTTGTAATTCCGTGATGGTGGATATCGGCGAGGCGTAGTTGAGTATTTGCTCCAAGCTTTGACCGGAAGTGAATCTCCAAGAGCATAACTCCCAGTTCCAGCAGCTGGGGCGAGATGAGAGATTGCTTTGACCCCACGTTTACCCTTGGTTGTCCATGAGATGACCCTCAGAAAGGGCTGTGGAGGTGTCCGTCCACCGACTTCGGGGGTTAGAAGAATATTGTCTCGATCCCAAATCCGGTCCAACCATGGCTCACTATAGAGATAAAATAGGAATTATGCAACCATCAGGGATAGAGACATCTTGGAAGAGAGAGACAGATTGTGCTGTCGACTGGAGACCAGCGATCTGAGTGTGATTTGGTCTCTTGTGTCCGGTGGCATGTATCGCTTCCGTGGATCCAACCAAAATCGGGCGAATCAACTTCTTTGCAGCTCGAGGTTAAAACACCATTCACTCGGGCGCTCATGGTAAAGTCGAAGGCAGTCACAGAGGCACGTGACAGGCTCCTCCATGGGCCACTTTATGACTGAGACGGTGGATTCGACGTCTGATGTGTCTGGGTGTGCAAATTTTGCCTTCCTTTCCTTGGTTTTGGAACTGCAACGGTCGTTAGGTGCTGGGACTGAGTCGTTGAAGGCGTCGCCACTTACTGTGAGCTAGCTTCGGCATGAAGCGCAATCTCTCTCCAGTCCTTCCGAGTCCCTTGGTGATACTCGGCCACCAGCGAAAGATATCCCAAATTGCTTGTGCCTTGGCTCTGGTTGTTGTAGGCAGCTAGGTTCAAATGCACCTCGATTGGGTGTTTCAAGACAATCGGAAGAGCAGACAATGGCAGCAAAGGCGTCGGCGACGAATTCTCGGAATGCCACCTCTGGCAGCTCGCCGTCGCGCACATTATCTTCTTGACCAGACAAAACTTGATCGGGTGGGCCGTCGTTGTCTGATTTGGGTGATATATTTTGGAATTGCTCGAGGAAAGATTGCAATTGCTTGAACTAATATGAGCTCAAGTCGTCGAGCATCTGTTGGTGTGTGGATATCCTCCTTTTCTCACTTGCACCAGAATCACTGATAGCCGAAAGACGAGGGTGCCGGGACGGTGACGTGCAAGAGAATTGTCGCGCATTTTGCTTTCCCTGCGATGGAACAGTCGACGCGTCCAAGAGGCCGAGCCAAACTTGTGGTCCTGGATCTGAGGAGGTTCGTTTGCGTTTTTGCTCGTCAGGATAGCCTCCAGTAAGTTGGCGACTTGGCCAATCTCAGTATTGGCCCACTGGTGGGATCCATTGCCCACGAGCTCTTTCAATAGACAAAGTTGACTCTCGAGCAAGAAAGCTACCGTTTGTATTCGGGCAAAAAGATCCTATCGACGGTCTCGTATACCAAAAATTTCAGAAACTTCTCCAGCCAGGGTTTTAAATTCTGGCAGGAACTTCAAGACCAAATCCAATTCAGGGGAAAAGACCGCCGTGTCGTTGCCGCCCTTTTAATTTCCTGATAGAGAAGATTTGAGAAATTTGTTGAAGCCCAACCAAGATGGCTTTCCGGAAGTGGCTTTGTTCGCATGCATTGCTGGCTGGTTATTGCCGTATGGGATGGGACGATGGGCGATCGAAAAGAGATCGGAAACAGTCACTCTCCCATCCCGATAGACCTCAAGCCTTAGGCCACGCCCCATTGGGACACGAATGGCATGTGTTTTCGCTTTTTTTGTCTGAGCGCTTAAAGCGGATGCATTATTGGGAAGCCAACCAATCTGAGACCGACAAATCACGCACTTTTCCCACATCAGGGAAGAGCTCAGCTTCCCGAGATGCCAAAGATTTGGTGGTCTTCCCCCAAAACTACTAAAAAAAAAAAAAAAAAAAAAAAAAAAAAGCCGTCCATGTCGGACGAACGGGATGAGCTTCCCTCCATCCCAGTCATAGCTCGGGCTTTTGGTAAAGGGTTCAAGCGCCTTTTTCCCGTCCCTCCTGATACAGACCAAAGCCGCCAGCTCAATGCTAGCTTCAACCTGTGGACGTCATCCAGCGCTGTCTTTGCGCCACTTCAGGCTTGCCCGGACTTTCGGTTGAAGGATATACCCGAAGCAACACGCCTAATTGTTAAACACCTCAACATCCTCTGCACCCGGCTAGAGCAGCGTAAGTCGCATGGCCTCTACGCGATTGTTTTACGGATACTGACTCCTGTCAGTCCTTGAGCTGAAACAAGACCCCGATCAGCTGAAGACCAGTGGATGGAACTTTGACAACCTCGCGAGCTCGGCTCAGGAAGCAATTGATTGGCTTCATCGTTTGTCAAACGCAGTGCGAAAAGCAGGCTCCGGTATCCAGAATCAGCGAGCTGTTAACTTCGTTCATCAAAGACGACGATGGAAACGACATTACTGAGATGGTCCAACAATTATTTTACCGTCTCGTGAAGCGCGAGTGCGAGGGCATTGAAGAGTGGTTTGCAAATTATCTTGCAGAAACCATGCTTCTCCGCCGGAAACGAATTCTATACAGACGCGAAAGGCAGCGACGATGGACTTTCCAGCAAGCTGGGCGGGAAACAGTTGTGCATATGGATGTCTCAGTTTTTGTGGAGCCTCAACCGACCCAAGATGTGTCTGTGTCGGCCTCAGCTCAGGAGCCCAGTAAAGGGGAGCCAAGCCAACATTAAGAAGAACCAGTGTCTGCAACACCAACCTGCACAACTCCGAGTGTCGCCCTGACGGCGACCGTTTTGGGCAAGGGAACAGCAATAAAACTACCTGATCCAACCCAAAGTCGGATATCCCGCGCCACTACCGCTGATTTCCAACCCACCGAGAGGCTTCTTGTGCCGCCGTATCCCAAGACAGCAGACGATGCGCCAGAGTTTGTTTGTGGATATTGCTGTCTTTTTCTTCCCTCAACTATAGCAACAAGCAGTGACAAATGGGCGTGAGTAGTTGTTCCTAGCTTCCTTGGTCGCACAGCTGTTTTGCGAAACCGTCTGACACATTGAGCACGGAACAGAAACCATATCAAGAAAGACTTTGATCCCTACCTTTACATCTATGACCCGTGCCCCAATCCTCTTGAAATATATCCAACCAGTGCGGAATGGACGGGGCACATGAGAGCCCAGCATCGAACAAGGTGGCAATGCCCGTTGGGAAAACACCCGGACTTGGATGCGATTGACACGCGGGATCAATTCATCAACCACGTGCAAACCGCTCATCCGAAGCGCTTCCGCCCAAACCAGCTGTCTTCCATTGCATAGACCTCGACACACACTCTAGAACCTGTCATCACTGACTGCCCATTCTGTACAGAGTCGGTAGATGAAACAGAAGCGAACGCCAGCACCAAGTTACAATCCCATGTTGGCAAACACCTACAGTACTTAGCTCTGTTATCGCTCCCACCAGGTGAAGAGTCTGAAGATGATCAATCTGGGCCCTCGACATGGGACAGTAACTCGGACGGAACTCCAAATGCTAGATCCACACTCCGACCCAATACAGTACGAAGCTATCCCTCATGGCCGTCGCCGGATCCTCCAATGTCGTCTTTATTGGACGAAAAGTCGTGGGTGGGGCTGAGTAGACTCGACAGCTTCAGGCCCTTAAAGCCAGGCCCCCTTGACCTCGTCGAGCTCTCAAAGCCTGTTGTTTGGGATCTGGGTAATTCCCAACGGCGCTTTTCCGGGACCGACAAGACGCTGGAGCAATTTTCAGCGTCACAATCGCGGAAAGGAAAGGCACCCGAGACATTGCTTGGCCAAGGAAGTGGAAGATATACAAACCCCGGGACTGACACATGATTCCAAGGGCTAGTCAGAGCGATTGTGGGGGTGAATAAATGGCACTGGTAAGCCCAAAATAATCTCGCGGAGCGAGCACGTTAACCCCGATCGTTCCGAGTCACTCGCTTTGAGATGGGGCGATCATTGTTCTAGTGGTTGCCCGCAGGTTCCGTACGATACTGTTGTTTCGACGCATGCAGCCACGCATTTTGAGACCGAGAGGCCGAAGGCGTTCCTTAGGAGTGCCGGACAGCCTGGCGAGGGTGCTACAGCCTGCAATGGAATTCCTAGAGCGCTGTAAGTGAATCCCGAGGGGCTAACTGGCTGCAACCACGCAGTCATGTGACAGCCACATGACTGCATTATCTCCTCTTATCTAATCTACACTGATTCCCGTATCAAGACCTGTTCCTGAACTAGTCCGTCAATGAGCAAGTGGAGTTGAGGCTGGTCGAAATGATAAACTTCAAGAAAGTCCTACACAGGATAACCGATGAATATCAGTCAACTCATTTGCGTCAACTGGTCAATCGCGGCGCCCGTTTGCTCCGGCCCCAGAAACATTTTCACGCGCTGACGCGTTACGTGTGAATCCTTTGGTTGCGAATTATTCGACGCTTGATCTACCATCGACTGCATATCCTACGAGCCCAGCGGTTATAGTTCGAGAAAATCCTGCGCTCGAAGACCGAAGATCATCTGACAAAGCGCCAAAAGTGGTTAGCGGATGAGCGAGAAACGTATCTACGTGAAGAAGGAGCGCTTCGGACAGGGATGCTGGCTCAGACAAGTAAGGAATCTGCTGAACCTGCATAGGTTGACTTTTACGGCCACATACCCTTTTAGGTATTATCTAACTAGCATCTGTAACATTAAATTGATTTTTGGCTACTAGATTTATGCAGTACATTTTGAGTATAAGCCGACCGCTCTCTTTGTTTTGATACAGGTACTGAGCCTAAAACCTCATTGTTCAATCCCAGCTCTAACGCCTAAACTGAAATTTCCAGCCCTCTATTAAAATCATCCTATGTAGGCATCAACCACTCCCATCTGTCCCAACTATTAAACAAGTGCCTGCCATCCTCATCTAAATTCTTATACGTCCATCCTTCGGACCAAAACAACAAATTTTCATTCCCATTACCGAAACTTTTGATTCCGCCTCGTTATTGCAGTGGCAGTGAGACCAGGGTAAAACAACAGTGTTGGGAAGAACAGAGGTCCTTCTTGACCGCTTTGATCATCGTACCCAGGTCATTTCGGCAGCCGGGTTTCAAGATTGAACGCTGCAAGAGGATTAAGGAAGAGATGATCCATCATTGGAGCAATTAACAGAAAATGATTTGGAACTTTTCCCATATCTTTATTCACATACTCAATACTCAACACGTCACAAATTGACAAATAAGCTCTGCAATAAGCCCCTATTTGATTCGTAATATTGCACATCCTGAATCACGAGGCAAACTCATACATGGAAGTAGTCAAAAATACAAAAATACTCTCCATATGTCAAGATCTTTCCTCCTTTCATTGTTTGAGATATGTATCACACAGGTATATGATCCTCAAAAGTCTGTGATGGTGAAACCTGAGCTGCTAATTATTTGAACCGAGTTGCAGGCCCAGCCAAGTGAGGCATACATCCATATTAAACTCAGTATCATGCAGTTTAGACAAAGGGCAAATCACATCCTCTATTTCCCTTGAAATGCTTCGTTAAAAACTTTGGTCTTCCTACCCGCTATTTATCAAAATAAGAAACACGATCGGTGTGCCAGTTCTGCGCAATCACACTGCTCCAAACCTCGAACACAAACCACTTGGGATCTATAACAGTGAATGAGGTTTCGACGGTAACTCTATCTTTTTTCGTATGTAAAAGAACAAGAAAAAGCGAACAACGCAGGGGAAAAAAAAAGGCAAACAAGAACGGAAAACGCAGACGAAAATTGTTTAACGACTGTGCGGAGGGTTTGAAATTTAAAAGTCGAAATAAATAGTCCGGGAACAGACCAAAAAAAAAAAGAAGAAAAAAAAAGCAAAGGTGGTGGTTTATTTAAATCCATTATAAATAATACCGTCGGCCGGTTTGAAATGCGGACCACGGCGAAAGGACTATGGCAACCCGTAGAAAATTGATCTGTAGGAAATGCTTTTTTTGTAGAGTTGAGTAGGGGGCTTTTCTGTCTTTATATATATATAAGAATAATAACCAATTAATTGCAGTTAGCCTTTTAAAATACGTCCGTTTTATTCTATTGGATGAACCGCGTAATATTTTGTTTGTTAAATTTAATTATTACGATGCGGCTAAACAGGAATAACTTTGATGATGTCCTCAAGCATTTTAGTGCAGTCAATCATCATAATCGCGAATACCAAAGAGACGTCATGGTATATTGGATCCGCGGACAAGGAACAAAATACTCGGGGACCAAGAACGATATCGACTTGACAAATCATGAGCAACGCAAGGGCGAGAAGGACGCGGAACCTCCTCGGGTGGCGGCCGTGAGTAGGGTTTGCTGAACGAGGTGCATAGTTAAGACGCGAGAGACGGATGCTCTGGGGTAGGGCGATAGGGCTGGTTCATGGAGATAAATCGGTCGGCAATATTTAATTAGTGGCTGACTTTGCGGCACTACTTCCCATCCTGTTGGTATATCTTGTGCTGCTACTCCATCGCTCGAGCCCTGTAATGCTCTGTGATACAGCTTAGCATAAGTAGACTTTACTCGAATGTTGGGTGTTGGTTGTCTGCTGTAGTGATGTTATTACAATTATTAATGGCGGTGGTGGTGGTTTAATTAATGATGAAGTACATTTTGATCGAGATCTTGGTCTGGTATTGCTTAAGGGATTCAGTCGACTTATGTCGCTCTAAGATGCAGAGGCATGAAAGGTTTTTGGAGCTTACTTTAACGGCAAGTGACAGTGAATTCACGAGCTCCTGTTGGAGGGTTTGGCGACGGGGATAAGAGATTAGTTGGCGACGTCTATGTGAGAAGAGAGTCGAAAATAACTTATATACACAAAAGGGAAATAGAAAAAAATGAGGGGGGAAGACAGAAAACAGAAAGTCGGGGGAAAAGAAGAAAGAAAAATCCGCGGAGGACGCAGAGGAGAAAGAACTGACGACTCTATGGAGAGGTTACATTTTAAAAGTCGAAATAAACCGTACGGACATAAAAAGAATCAAACTGATTGCAGTCAGCTGTTTAAAATACGTCCGTCTTATCCTGTAGGATGGAGAGTATATTTTCTGTTTATTAAATTTAAATACTACGATGTGGCTCCTCAGGAATCTGTCTCCGGGCGTCTATATAGTAATTATGTACAGTTGTCGATCTGTTTTTGCACACGTAAGCCTTAGATCAGGGGAAGTAATAGCCTGTGATGGCACTTAGAAGGCGATGAGAACCGAGAGAAAAATGAGGGATATCCGGCGATGTACCTTAAGCACTTTAGCTCAGTCAATGCTCACAATCGTAATACCAAAGATGCATCGTGGTATATTTGATCTACGGACGAGGAGGCAGAGCATTAGGAGACTAGGTAAGAAGAACCCACTCGACTGAATAACTCCTGAGCAACGCAAAGGCAAGAATGCCGAATACACATAAAGGGTCATAGACCCAAACCAAGGGATATATTGATATAGGGAATAGATCAACCAGGGGTTATCAGGGCCATCGTATATCCTCGAAGATTACACCACTTATAACCCATATCTTCAGCAGAGAAGGAACTGACATACCCTCCCGATAGGCCAGACATGATGCATTTCATTGGTACGCTCCTAACGTACGACAATCTGGATGAGTCATCGCTCGGACGGGTGATAAAAGTTGCCAAGAACTAGCGTAGATGGAAACAATACTATCCTGAGACTGGTTCCTCCTTCACAGCCCCTTTAGCATATTCGTCCCCGCCCGGCACGGTATGCCCCGAGGCAGGAAAAGCTTGTTGTTGCTTGAAAGAAATAATAGGAGATGTATGGTCACTATTACCTCCATCTCTTCCCATAAATAAGTTTTTTTAATTCGCCCATTCTCGACGACGATGTGAAACAAGGTGACGTAGGAATATAAGTTGAAAGGGGTTACCTCCTTGGACCTTAAGTCTGGAGAGAAACAAGAAGAATCGTCATTGTGAGGGCTGAAAAAGGTGTGCCGGTCAAGATAAAGAAAGAATTCGGCGTGGCAAAAACTCTGGTAAATAGAAAGGGTTTGATGGGATTGGCGATGGGGAGTTTGGATTGTATGTATCGGCAGGGGAACTATTGTAGAAAAAAAAAGGGACCAAGAAAAGATGTGCCGGGTTTGGTACAAGTCACGATTTACGACAACAGGGAATCGAGTTCAAATATCGACCACTATTTTGGTGGAAAAGTAAAGATGGAATTGAAAGCAAAGAATCGATTGTTGGATATTTAGAATTAGATAAAATTTGTTTAAGTTTGGGCATTGAGGATCGACGAGAGCTTCGAAATTGGGTGTAAGTTTGCCCAGAATGTCAATTATTGCCCTCAAACAGGTCGACGAACAGAAAACCCGGTTGAGCTTTAAAATCTTGATGAGCAAACAACAGGAACATGATCACCACATGCACGGGAATATGAAATTGGGAACAGGGTCTTGAAAGCGAAATAAAATTGGCTACCTCTCGAAGCCTAGTTGAGCTTGAACCCACGGCAGGAATAAATCATTCAAGGCGAGAGCCTTCTGCGCAGCTTCGACCGGGTTGAACTCGACGAAGGTGGTTTCGCTCGTTCAGCTCTGCCTTGGAAGCAAGCTCTGCAATCACCTCTTTGTAAGCACCCAGTCAATCTCATCCACAATCGAATCGATCCAGTATCCTCGGATCCAGACTTTCAGCTCCGTCTGTTGGTTCTCTTCCAGTGTGACAGGGTTTGCTGTCGGCTCCAGATGCAGCAAGACCTCCTGGTACTCATGGGGTTCTAGCTGTCTCATGGTCTCAGACCAGACACAACTGTCCGGATAGCAACGGTCTCCGTTACTAAACACATGGTTAGAAAAGGCATTATAAATAAAGAAAATTATAGGGATACTCACAAAAACAAGATCTCTTTTGTCCGAGGAACGTCAACCAACCACCATGGTGGTGATGATCCCGTTCAATCCGAGTATCGATCGAGTCGGGGGGTGCCGGTGATCTTCTGCGCGGCGTCGGTGGTGGCGAACTCTACGAAGCAGTAGCCGGCGTTGCTTATTAAACAGAATTAGCATACTAGAAAGAAACAAGTGATCAACAATTTCTTGCCGTACCTAAAACCCCAGGAAGGCAGGCACCGAATGGCGGTCAACCATCCACCACCGGAAGCTCAGTTGAGCTTGAAGACGCAGCCGGACCATGGAACGGGATTGCCATCATCGCCCGTCCCAAACCTCAACGAAGCAGTAAAGAATGGCACCGATTCTCGGTCAGTCCATCGGAGACTTCCTCCGTTGGTTCGCCGAGCACTCGACAGGCTATGAATCCAATTAGCATGAGAAAAGAAAAGAAGAAAGAATTGGGATGAAATACCTAAAATCGTACAATTGCAGAGGACGAATCCAACTTATCCTCTAGCAGACGGGCTGTCTGTTGGGCCTCCTTCGCCTTGAGCTGCTCAATGTGAATATCACGCTTGAGCGCATCATTGTCAGAAACCAGCCGGAACCCAACTGCCGCTAGAGTTGGGAACCGGCCGGCCACTTAGTCGCAAACTCGACGAAGCGGAAGCACCATCAACGTAAAGTTGTGGTTTGTGCATAGCCAGAAATGGCACCGATTCTCGGTCGTTTGAACGGCGATTGACGCCTTCGACGAGGAGACCGTGTGCATAGGATCGGGAGATGCCATGACAGCGGTGACTGTGATGGTAGGACGAGGAACCATGGTGTTGTCCATGTTGTTGTTGTCAGCCAAATTGGCGTCATACCTAAAGGTGAAATCGACAAGGTTGTATTGTTGTCAATTGTTTTTTGAAAGAGGGGAAGCTTAGCGGAAGGTGGGTAGCTCAAAATTTAGGTTTTTGCAGAGGGGGCTATGGCCTTTTGGACTTTTGGGAGGGAGGTCACAGTGCTTAAAGGGGGTTGAACAGTGTGAAACATGCTGGGAATTCATGCCAGCTCTTAATTACAAGCCGTACTCGGCCCAGTCGCGCCAGGCTCGAACAAGATTCGTGTCAGGCTGGGCTTCAATTCGCGCCAGGCAGGAACGGCGTCGACGCCAGCTGTCTCTTCCTCTGCAGGCTGCAATTGCTGGCCTTTTTCTTGGACATGTATTTTTTGCTATTCTTCCAGGTTTTTGCGTTCAGGGCACGGGCTCAGGTCGTGTGTCAGGAGAGGCTTTGGGTTGTTCACTGATGCTGGGTTGGATCGTCTGCGGTTGCGATCATGTTCACGTTTCATTTTTGACTTTGGGGCTGTTGACTTCCATCATCCAGGAGAAACAGTCACTCGGTCTCAGTCCAGTCACACATGGAAGCAACAATCAAATGAGTCTTCTTCTTCACAAACATTTACCTGGTATTTTCACGTGGGTTAAAGAAGATATTTCGCGCGCTGATTCACAGAATAATGATATGTATGTTTAATCGTAGATTACAATGTGATAGCTAATTACATGTCTGAGCTGCTTCATTCTACCAGACAGAATATCAAAGATTCTGGATATGAAGAACGAAATGGACTAGGTGGTCATGGCACTTGAGGTGATTGAAGTCTGATACATGATGAGAAGTTCTCTGTGCAAGATTATTGACAGAACCCACAATACCTACCTCTTACCTGACCGTTCAGCTGTTTTCATGACGATAATTTTCACACATGGCGTCCGTTATCCCCCAGCGTTACACCTATGCACTCAAATCCCTGTTTGAACGTTAATGCAGTCCCTCCATTCTCGACCAATAATACCTACAAATATGCCCATCCAACGATGACAAAGCATCTGACTCCCATGATTACATGTACAAATACGGCAAAGGTCAATCCTACGAACCCACAGTAGGGCGTATGCGGTGGTTTAGATCACTAGTTGGTGATACCTTGGTTACATTTAACATGTTGGACTTCAACTGAGTGATTTTTTCCATTGGTGCGCGGCATGCTTAGAAATGGAGTATCGCATGCTCATCTGCGGCACCCACTGGCGGCCGCCTGTATCACGACCACATTCGCTACAGGATCATTTATACACACCAAATTTCAACAAGGAATTCCATCTCCGAGACAGAAAATTTTGACACCGACTTTCGACCCAAAATGTGCGACTTATCAACACCATAACATTGCGTCTAGAAGGAGAACAAGTTTCTCCATCTGTGACTCGATATGCAGTCTTGTCACACACCTGGGACGAGCCAAGCTCCGAAGTCTCCTACGAGGACATCTCATCATCCAACACTCATGCATAACAAAAATTCGGCTGGATCAAAATCCAACAAGCATGCCACCGAGCGAAAGAGCTCGGACTCCAGTATTTATGGGTAGATACCTGTTGCATCGACAAATCCAACAGCGAAGAGGTATCCAATGCCATCAATTCTATGTTTGAGTGATTCAAGGGGGCGACAATTTGCTTGGTGTACTTGGACGACATCTCTTCTTCCGACCAGGACTCGATTGCTCCCACGAGGTGGTTCACTCGTGGATGGACCCTCCAAGAGCTCATTGCTCCTGTGACAAGGGCATGTATAATGGGCTTGGAATAGGCTTGTATTCAAATCAATATAATAAACTGTAATGGCCTCAAGGTCCTTGTCCTTCCAA